>MJUU01065039.1:14118-35465 GCA_002080025.1 Modiolus philippinarum | reverse complement strand
GGTGATAAGTAAGCATGTGACCAAGTTTGGTTTTGATCCGATGCAGGATACTCAAGTTATCATCCGCAAACCAAAAAGATGGACGTATGGACGTACGGACGGACGTACGGATCAGGGTAAACCTTAATGCCCCCGACCGCCTAGCAGCGGGGGCATACAAATATTTAGGTGAAAATTGCAGTTTTGGTCAATAATTGTCTAAATGATTTCAAACCTCGCTACACTTGGCAATTTATTTTCAAGTACATCCTCTAACTTCAAATCCTAGATCTGCTCCTTGTAGCCATGTCTTGGCAGGCTAAATTTTATCAATAAAGTCATGCCTTACATGTATGTATAATGACTGAAACTTTTACCTATCACAGCAACAGTAGTTCTGAAAAAATCCTTTGATCTTGTAAATGGGGAGGATGACTGTGGCAACACTCCTAAACTGACATTTTCTGATGCTAATGCAACAGCAAACTTAATTTTAATGGGATACCATGAGTGGTTGATGTTAAACGGATGCAAGAAAAAATGTCAATTGCAGATACCCCTGATGAATAACTTATAGGGCATGTAAATCTTGCTTGATTTTGAAACTTCTGTGTCCATAAATTGTACCCAGAAGGATATATAACCTTTAAATAAAAAATTTGAACATCATACAAGTTAAATAACATATTTTAGCAGGAAACATATTTTCTAATTGCAATTTTATCGTGTCAAATGGCGAGAGTTACAGAATCTTTTATGAGAGATCTGTACTAACATAAACTGCCTGGGGACATCTTGAACTTACTATGAGGTATGAGCAAAGCTCATTGTTGAAGGCCTCATGGTGACTTCAAGATGAAGAACGACAATAAAAAGCCTTGTTCAATTGCTTGGTTTATCATGTATTTGTTGTAGAGACTTTGTCTCATGTGCATTTACACCATATCCTTTTTCTGTTTATTTCTATGATTTCATTATCATGATTATGTGAAAATGTAGGTTGACTGGTAGCTGTATCACATATCCAACATCATATCTCTTGCATGGCAGAAGTATCATGAAAAATGCAAATTAATTTTCAGAGTCACTAATCATTCAATATATTGTAATTACTTTTCGCAGGTGCTTTCTTTTGTGGTTTATGAAAGATTGAAATATTTGCAGGTATAAATTTTCACAGTTTTTAATGTTAAAAGGCCTTTTATACACAAAAATTCAATGTTAAAATGCCTATTTATACATATAAACTGATTTTCATGGTAGTGTTTTTTGTGTTCCATGATCCAACCACAAAAATAACAAAAATTAGTACATCACTGAAATTAATATGTTTATAGTAGGTCAATGTAGCTACACATTTACTTGCAGATCTCTGCAGAAGTCTCCAATAAAGAAGTATCCAATGCACATGATCAATAAAATCCCTCAGATAAACTCTTTGTTCGAATATTGTAATTGCTAACAAAGTATGTATGTTTTTACCTTTTCGGGGCCATTTAGGGCTTGCTATATAGTGTGAGGTTCCTCACTGTGTTGAAGACCATACCGTGACCCCTAGATGCTTTGTTTTGGGTCGTTTTAACCTGGATATGGGATGTTGTCTCCTTGATATTTACCCCATTCCCTTTCTTTTTCATATGTTGTACATGTACATCTGTCTCTGTAATCTATGAATTCTTTACAAATAGTACAGATTTATCAAATATTTACCTTTTCTTTTTCGATTGGGTTACCATGCAAAGTCAATTTTTTCAGAGTATGCATCTTTTCCAATGTGTTGACCTCCTTTAAATTTCCTATATTATTACCATGGAGGTACAAAATCTGTAGATTTTCAACTTCTAGAAGGATCTACAATTGAAAGCATATAATTCTAAATTTCTTTATTCAAAAATTTGTTAGTGCAAATTTTTTTTAAGATCCCATACATGTGATAAAGTTGTCAGCTGAAAACTGGAGATTTGAAAATTTTCAGCTGGAGATTGGGTCTGAAAACTGGAAATTTTTGGTCGACCTATTCTTAACCGTTTATATGTTTTCCTCTGATAGTTTTGGTGAATGCAGTCATTTATGCAGAAATATATTTTCTTTGATCACCCCTACATACTTGTAGGCCCTTGTGGGAGATTTTGCTATATGTTATTAGTAATATTAGGAGACTGCTCTTTATACTGAACACTTTTACCAGATCTCCGAGGATGTCATGTGCTAGATTTGTTCTATGATCATGACAGTGAGTGTCATTTGTCACCTCACAGTGGAGACATCATCAGTAGTATGAATTTCATAGGTGGTACTTTTCCTTTTAATGAATTATTTGATTTTTGTAAATATGGTATTTGTGAAAGAAAAGATTTTGTAAAATTTCAAGCAAATGGTGCTTAAAACACTTATTAATGCTTATTTTCATTTAAAGAATAAGTTTTGTTTTCTAAAGGAATTGCCAGAAATAGCATAAAATCTCAATAGCACTGAAAAATAATCAGTTTAGTTGAAGAAAAAAATAAAGGGGAGACAACCCAGACATATTTTCGCACAATGATTGAAAAAAAAATCATCATAAAAACCATGATCTATGTATCTATTTAGTACAAAAACACAAAAATTGGGAGTTCTTGCAATGCAATACTCTACTTTTAAAGACATTTGATCTTAATAATCATACAGGTAAAGCTAGATTGACAGGTGACTGAAGGTAATGATTGCCAATAGTTGTTCATTGACCCATGGAAATATACACCCCTGGCTATAAAGTTGTCTATTAGCACTATAGCAGTAATTGTTATGTAATCATCACCACTCCTATCCTAATTAGCCTTTCATTATGTTAACCTGTGTCACCTGTATTGATTCTTAAGAGTTACTTGGAGTTTTTCTCAACAAAAATAACGAAAATGGCGTCTTGAAATTTTCCTTGTTGAAACTTTGAAAAAGCGGAAGATCTGAAAAGAAAACGGGAGGGACGGAAGAGGGGCAAAAAAGCGGGAGATTTTGGCCACCCGTCGGGAGGTTCACATGTATGAGATCCTGACATTAGTGTTGAAACAAACATGTAAACACTATCTACTATATAAACAGACTTTTCAATAACTTGACTGATGGAAAAAGGGTTAATTACTTATAAAAAGTTGAAGGTATGTAAACCAGATAGCAATAAAGAGCAGACCTGTCAAGTCTCACGCTTTTGGCGTGAGAGTCACGCTTTCCAACACCAAATCACGCTCTCACGCTCGCCCCTTTCAATGTCACGCTTTTTTAATTTTCAACATGTTCAAGAAAAATGGATATCAAGTAGAAAAAAAGTCATTTTCATAATAAGAAAACCCAGAAATAAAGGGTTGTTCTGCACATTCTTACATCATACTGGTTCAATTTCTACTAAAAGCCATGAAGTAAATAATTTCTTTAATAGAAATCACAGAAATGAAAGCTAATTTTATATTTTCCCCTTTCAATGAAAAATTTGGTTTCAATTTCCTTTCTATTTCTATTTTATTTGAAATGCTCTCAGAATTCACCACTTTATGTCTCTGAAAAAAAAAATCTTGTGATCCATACGCCCTCCGTCTCACTCTTGGAACCTAAACCCCCTTGACAGCTCTGAAAGGGAATCTGAATTTAGTACAGTAGGAAAGCAAAATTGGCTTTTTAAAATGAGCAGCAATTGGATGTTGGTAACTATTAGAGAGAAAAGATGAAAAAAAATGTTGAGTGTGATGCAAAAACCAATGAAAATTTAGACCATGAACATAGAAAAGGTTGCTTCTTCAAGAGTATTGTATTAATATTTTCCTGACAAGAAAATGGGAAAAATTTAAAAAAAAATTGATGGATTTTGGAAAAGGAACCCCCTAAAAAAATACATATATATATATATACAGTTTTTACTTACAGGGTCAATGTGGGTCAATTCATTGAAAGACAAATCAATCCATGCTAACTGTGATAGATTCTCAAAGTTTAAATTTATCAAAGTCATCAGATCGTTCAATCCTGTTAGTGAATTATTATTCAGTTTTAGACATCTACTTTGAGACTTTCCATCGTCTTTTTCTACGACTTTCCCTTTCCTAGGGGATTCCCGTGGTTCCTCATCTTTTAAGTCTGTAAACAAATAAATTTTAATAAATATCACTGAGTCCATATTAAATTTGACCTGTAGTATTTATTCATTCTCTGATCAAAGGATCATTGAAGACTGAATGATAATTTAAAAATGACGAACAACATTCATTTTTCCATATTGTGTACCATGCATGACATGTAGTAATGATGATTTTGTCACAGGCACATTTTAAACATGTACATTGTATCCCCAGCTTCATTATTCAAAAGTTAGGATCATTGTTTAACCCAACTATTCCGACATTCAGTGATTTAAGCATGTTTAAATACTAAAGGTTTGGTATCTTTGCTGAAGGTAATGTTTTAAATCTTGCGACAGAATTAGACATTAAGGATTTTTGCCCGCCAATTTGAAAATAATAGAAAAAAGAAGGGAAACGGGGAATGTGACAAAGAGACAATGACCCAAAGGGGAGAAATAACAACTCAATTCCCCGTGGTAGAGATGTATGCTCTTTATTATTTTTAGATATGGTGTACTTGTACATGAGATAATATCTCATGTGTACACTTTGTTCAATTACTATTGTCTAAATTTATGTAAATTCTAAAACCGAAGGATTAACTCCCTCCATCGTAGTTTTGTCCTAAGCTATATTTGATTTGATATTAGTACTTATTCAGATTTTGTTTGGTTTTATGCATTTTAAACATTTATTGAAATTATGGATTTCCTTTGTTTGGGTTCTAGTGCTGCTGATGAGGAATTAATTTCCGAAACAGCCATACAACTCATTTAAATTATCGCAGTTGGAGTTAACATAAGTGTTATGGTCTCATGTTCATTTACTCAATATCCTTTCTTAAAAAATCAAAGCCACCATAGGATCTTCAATGAACGGTGAGAAAACCCCACACCCAACAGCAGGTCGCAGTCGGCCCCTGAACAAAGAGCAATCAAGTCCAGCGAAATAAACATCATCCTAGACTCCTATAGACATAAAGTAAACTAACTAGAAAAAGGACAAGACACACAAAGGCTTAATAAATTCCTGACTTAGGACAGGTGCAAACCTGCTGCGGCGGGGTTAAACTTGTTTTATTGGATCCAAACCTTCCCCCTACAGCCAATGCGATAAATCAAAAAACAATCTTAACAACAGTAAAATTCAGTTGGCAACAGGACTGAGTCAATTGTGAAAAATGAAACTGAAAGAACTAAATATACGGACAAAAACATGAAATCACAAGCGACTACTAACAGCTAACTGACATGCCAGCTCCAGACCCATCACCAACTGACAAAGTAAGTCAAGTTCTAAATCTATATACATGTATATAGAAAACTAAAAAAAAAAAAAAAAAAAATTAAGAAAAAAAATTAATTGGTTGCTTACAATGTATCTCTCTTACATGTATATGGTAAATTAATAATTTGGCATTACACTAAATTCCTTTGAATCTTTGATAGGACTTTAACATAAGTATGCAATGTTTACCAATAAAACAATGTAACAAAATAAATGGGGTTCAATGAAATTTTGTCAGAATCCAAAAGATGTAGAAAATGAAATTTTCAAGCATACTGAAATATGGGGTGCATGAGCAAAATTATTAATGTTGTTAAAGGCATAAAACTGGTAAAAACTCAAAATCCCATAGAAATACAGTACACACAGAGTGTTTCAGTTACAAAACACTGTGGTCTGACATGAGTGAAAACACTGACAATTGCTGATGAAATGACTGTGTTTACACTGACATTTATGACTTGCCAATATATTTCTATGTAATTAACAACAATAAGTTTGGTGGTGTTTTCACAGACATTTGCTGGTGTTTACACTGTGAAATATGTCAGACCTCAGTGTTTTGTAACTCACTCTGTGTACTGTTAACAAATTGTAACCAGTGAGCATAATTTAGTTGATGGGGATTGTATGTAAGGATTTCTATACATGTACATTACACACTTACGTTCTAAGTTCGAAGTATGGAAAAAGGAGAAATCCATTGGAGGTTGAATATCATTTACAGTGTTGATTGCAGAACATGTCGTTGTTTTTGGCGGCTTATAGGGAACAATACTGAAAAAAATTTGCAAGAGATCATATTACATCAATTTATCATACAAACTTTGTATTCTGTTCTATTTATTGTTAGTCCTTTAGCATGTTTAGTGTTCTGTGTAAAATTTGATCACTGCTATAAGTATTTTGGTGTACAGGCTTTAATTGTTTAATCACTGATAGTGTTTATGAGTTCAGTGTTAAAACTGTTTGATCACTAATACTGTCGGGTATTTATGATGTCAACTTGTTTAAACTGTTTGATCACTGATAGTGTTCATGAGTTCAATGTTAAAACTGTTTGACTACTGATAGTGTTTATGAGTACAGTGTTCAACTGTTTGACCACTGATAGTGTTCATGAGTTCAGTGTTAAAACTGTTTGACCACTGATAGTGTTCATGGGTTCAGTGTTAAAACTGTTTGACCACTGATAGTGTTCATGAGTTCAGTGTTAAAACTGTTTGACCACTGATAGTGTTCATGGGTTCAGTGTTAAAACTGTTTGACCACTGATAGTGTTCATGACTCTGTGTTAAAACTGTTTGACCACTGATAGTGTTTATGAATTCAGTGTTCAACTGTTTGACCACTGATAGTGTTCATGAGTTCAGTGTTAAAACTGTTTGACCACTGATAGTGTTCATGGGTTCAGTGTTAAAACTGTTTGACCACTGACAGTGTTCATGGGTTCAGTGTTAAAACTGTTTGACAACTGATAGTGTTCATGAGTTCAGTGTTAGAACTGTTTGACCACTGATAGTGTTCATGAGTCTGTGTTAAAACTGTTTGACCACTGGTAGTGTTCATGAGTCTGTGTTAAAACTGTTTGACCACTGATAGTGTTTATGAATTCAGTGTTAATGAGATCCGTGTTCAACTGTTAAATCATGCACTGCTAGTCTAGTGCTTCAGTGTAATGTATTAGCAAACAGGAGAGCTAATTATAAAATGCCTTAGCTTTGCTTTCATTCTAGAATTTTTACATGTAATTAGACAGTTGAGTAAATTTTATCCAACATTTTATCACCTGATAAGTGAATATATGTTAAACATGTTAAAGTAGATCAAGAAAATACTAATCTCACATCATTTTTTCTTACAATATTTTGTAGTTGTAGTTATCAACCCATGCATTGTATATTCTTTTATAAGAGTGATACATTTATAAATGTATCAGTAACTTGACCTGTGAAAACATGTCATTGTATAATTAAGAGAAGAAGTCTCAAATCAAATAAAATAATTATGAAGTTTTATATTCATAACGTAAATCAATCATAATATCACAATGAAAAAGACAGAGAGAAGAATTTTCTGGCATGTAAAGTCAAGTCAATTATGCAGTTCTCCATACTATATCATGCCAAATAAATGCAAAGGCCGAAACGAGTTTCATTTTTCTAAAAAAGAGGTGTTTAAACAGAATCTAATCAGCAAATGATTTTTTCCAATTAAATTGTATATCATGTCAAATACAGTACAGAAAGAGACATACCATAACCATGATAACTAATCACTGTGATAGTGGGAAGGTCTTGGAAAGTGATGGGGATTAATTTTTTTCTTGAAATTTTTTTGATTGGGGCAATAAAACCAAAGTTTTGTCAGGATATTTCCTGTTTTACAGGTAAAAATCCAATTTAGCAGGTAAGCTTCAAAGAAATAACAGGTAAAATGGGTAATAAAATGTAATCCTCCCCACTCTGTTTTATGACCTTTTAGGTCTATCACAGTGATGGTAATCAGGTATGTCCGTGATTTTACAATGTATGTCTAAAGGAATAAAAGTTATGTCTTTCCAAGTGATTTGTTATGGTATGTCTCTTTCTATACTGTATAAATGTACTTTATACATGCATATAAGTTCAGTTTACAAGTTAGAGTATTAAAATGAGTATTTTTGTCCAGTAAAAGGGGAGATCGAGGGGCATTTATATTAGGAATGGGACCTTAATTAGGCATAAACATAGAAAGCAGCCACAACCTGCTAAGCTCACCTTGTTGCGCAGCACTGTCACACGTTAAAAAAAAACATGTTAGTAAACAGGCATGGACTATCATCATTCTTTTTAACAGATTCATTCATGCATAAAATGCAGTTCATAGACTGCATCCAAAGCATTCACTGCAGCTGTCATCCCAAAATGCATCATGCATATCAATTATTATGTTTGAGTTGATGTGGGACTTGTTAGTAAGCAGGAATGGACTTTAACCATTTTTTCCTAACCAAGTTGCTCATGTGTGAAATGTAGGTCACGGACACCATCCACTAGAAACACAAAATCTCTAATTTTACTGGTAAAATATCTAATTTTATAGGAAAATCTCCAATAATTAGATATTTTACCTCTAAAATTAGATATTTCCTGTAAAATTAGATATTGAAGCAATTAAATTAGATATTGAAGCAATTAAATTAGATATTGAAGCTGTTAAATTAGATATTGAAGCTGTTAAATTAGATATTGATGCAGTTAAATTAGATATTGAAGCTGTTAAATTAGATACTGATAATGTTTAATTAGATATTGAAGCCGTTAAATTAAGGATGTTTCTATTAAATTTGAGATGTTCCCGCTAAATTAGAGACTTTCCTGTTAAATTAGAGATTTTGCTGTTAAATTAGAGCTTTTACCTGTAAAATTAGAGATTTTGTTTTTCTAGTGATCCGAAGCATGCAATTTTGTTGTCATCCCAATACAGGCTTTCCGAAATGTGCCGGTCCGTCGGTCCTGACCGGCATTTTTGAGTCTGGACCGGCAAATAATTATCCGTGTCGGACCAGAGGACCGGCAAGAGATTTCATCTGTCCATTGGTTGTTGCCTCTGTTTATTTGCATGTCAATAGAAAATGTTTCAACCGGTCTTTAAAGTATAACATTCCTTGCTTTCTTTATTAAATTTTTGCTTTAGAATACAAGCTTTATCAAATTTTGACTAGGAAATCCCAAACGGCTGCCTTCCGATTTTGTACATCAGAACCGGAACGGAGAAAACACAATTTTTTTCCCCGGATTTTCGTCATAATGGTCCGGCAAGTTCACTTTTGGTACGGCAATTTTTCTTGCTTGTCGGACCAAATGACCGGCAGAATTTTTCAACTTTCGGAAAGCCTGCCAATATGCATCATGCATACCAATATGGTTGATGTGAGACTTGTCAGTATTAGCAGGGATGGACTTTAACCATTTATTGAGGGGGTGGACAGGGGGGTCGGCAATTCCCGGTTCCCTCCCCTAGACTCCCGGTTCCCGCCCCATTGACTCCCAGTTCCCTCCCCTTTAACTCCCTGTTCCCGACCCCAAAATTTTTTCTACTCCCGCTTCTCCGCCTCTCTGTTCTCCGGTTCCCTCCCCTTTAACTCCCAGTTCCCTCCCCATTAACTCCTGGTTCCCGCCCCCTTTACTCCCGGTTCCCGATCCCCCTGTCCACCCCCTCATTATTTCTAACTAAGTCGCTCATGCTTGAAATGGCGGTCACAGACAGCATCAGAAGGCTGTTATCATCCTAAAATGCATCATCCATACCAATATAGTTGATGTGGGACTTTTCAGTAAGCACAAATAGACTTTAACCATTCTTCTGACCAAGTCACTCATGTGTGAAATGAAGGTCACAGACAGCATCCGAAGTATGCATTATTGTATGTTGTTATCCCAAAATGCATCATACATACAATGTACCAATATGGTTGATGTGGGACTTGTCAGTAAGCAGCAATGGAATTTAACCATTCTTCCTAACTGGACGCAGACACAGATGCCGTTGCTTGGTGGGAGGGGGGGGGGGGCTATGGGGCTAAAAATGAATGCAAAAATCAAATAGCCTGTGTATTAGTGTCAATCTATCTTGTCAGAAATTGGCTTGTTGGATTTCTAACTAGTAGTGTACATAGTAATAACATGTAATCGTTAGACTTTCTGAAATTCATGACTCTGTGTAGCATATCTTTATTTGGACTTTTACTGTTGCTACATGTACTACTATGTATTTGGATTTTTACTGTTGAGACACTAGCAACAGTAAAAGTCCAAATAAAAATATGCTACACGGAGTCATAAATTTAAGAACTAGTTAATCATATTCATTTAATTATACTGAGCCTTGCTTTACATGTACACGTATGAGCAAAAGTTCATGTATTATGAGCATGGTAGGATCTTATAAACAAAATACAGATGTTGCTTTCATAGTTTTACCTAAATTGGATGGATCCAAATGCAACTTGAAGATAAAACATCAATAATTTCTACTCGTCACAAAAAATCTACATACAAACTGAATATCTATAGTTTCTCGATTTTTAATGTAAAATGCTTCAATTAAACATAACTTGCACAACTTTCAAAGAATTAACAGTGGTCACATTGAATTAAAGAAGTAAAGACAACACCAGAAGTACATGTACATCAGTTAAGGGTTCTCAAGCTATGAAGCTGCACATGGTGTAAAATGAAATCTTTAACACATACCACTTTACGTACCTTTGTAGCAGTGTACATGTGATTGTTGTCAAATTTGAATCTGACCTAATTTTAGATCTTACCTTGTACTTCCACTCATGATTATCAATTTCACCCGTTTTTCTTCTGTAATCTGTAAAATCGATAGTCGAAATAATAAAATAGAAATGTGACTTAAAAATTTAGAAGAGCAACGGTGATTGTTTACAAAAATTAAAAGTAATTTTGCGCCATGATAGTGTTCAATGTTGTCAATAACGACGGCGAGAGTAATTCAAAGCTGTGAGCCAAAACACCGGTGTGGATACGAAATAATTCCGATTATTTAAAAAAAATATTCGATAATCGGGCAAAATTAATCATAGCATCATAGCTAGTCAAGAGAAAACTAACCTCTTTTTAATACAATAGGTAGAAACATTTAGAGATCTATCATGATCTGGACAGTTTATCGTTACTAAAAGGATTAAGTTTTAATCTGACCACTTCCGGTCAACGAAAATACGACAAGAGACTTAACAACAGAATAAATAAGCAAACTAAAATGAGGACATTTCCTGCATTTATTTTAAATACATAAGAGCAAGATTTATTACATACGATGACTGGGGTTCCCACTGGGGTTTCATTTCCTGAAATTCTACAAAGATATTCACGGATAGGAAACTATGACTAGTTGTTTTTCCCGGCTGGTGGGCTATGTTTTCAAGACGTACCCACGGTCAAGTAAAATTGTACCTGTATAAAAGTCGGCACATTTAAAACAATAAACATAAGTTCCAAGAAGCTTCTAAAACCGACATACATACATAAGAAACACATTGGCTACTTTCACATAGAACTCTACAATTTTATAAAACTAGAAGGTTCATTTAGCAGCGTATTTTCCTATGATGGGTCATTATCAAAATTTTGTCGAAAATCGTGCAAGGTCACTGGTCTCTGGTATGTGCATTTTCTAGGAATAAAATGAAAGTTGTTACACTTGTTTTTTTTTCTGGCATATAAGCAGTCGAACATGCCTGTAAATTATGTCAATTCCATTTTACAATGTTTGTGAAAACGGCACTACTCGAACGACACAGGGAAGCAAAGCCATTTTTGTTGAGAGTGTATTAACATTTACAGTTAGTTTAGTTTGGTCTGGTGGCCCTATACAACGAATTTTTATTAACAAAACCTACGAAAATGGTAAAATTCTTTCAAAATTGCATTCAAGTGACAAGTTCATTGAATGACATTAAAAGTATGAAAATGCATTTGAAATGATTTTTTTATAATAAAGAATATAACAGATGACCTGTTAGTATACAGTTATTTCATGCCCTTGAAGGAAACAGCAAAAACTATTGTCCCGAGGTGATGGAAATGACTTGCTAACTGTTGCCTGAGGCCGAAACTGTTCATTTTGTGGAAATATTACTGTAGATGTTAAAGAACACGTTTCTGAGATAAAATGAACTCGTTGGAATACATCGGCAAACGAATACCGAAGCAAGAAAGACGAAAGGGAGAATTCGTAAATCATCAATCCAAACAATCACGGCAATTAATATCCAACATGAATTGAGACAGTATAACAAAGACAAATAACCCAAATTTGAACAAGAACGTCACATAACTAAAGCACAAGCAGTGTGAACCCTTACAAAAAAGGTGCTCCGGAGATTTAGCATGATCTGCTCCAGACGTGGCACCCGTCACACTGCCAGTGAAAAATCCGGTTTGCAACAGTCTGTGTTAGTCAGTCCGGTAATGAACTCTGCATCTACCGAAAGATATCTATTCTCATTTGTGAAATAGAAACATTGTAACGTTCTGTCAAATCGTGGTGACGACCGTAAAACTTCGGTAGTGACAATGGCAACAGTGACTGAACCCTTGATGTAAAGTTTTTGGGACAGTGATTTCGTAATGTTGACAAGATCGTTGTACAAACTACAGGCACGGCAAAAGCGAATGAGTTGTGAAATGTACACGCCATATGCCGGAGATGTAGGAATATTAATGCTCAAAAATATGAAGTTCACTATACACGGTGGCTAGTCGTTACGGACCCTTTCGGGAGAAACGGCGACTTTCAGATCAAGCAACGGACCATTTTTGAAAAGAATGGAGGAAAATGATGTATAGAGTAAAATTTTCAAGGGGAAATAAACAAAAAGAACAGAAATGTGGTAATGTACTTTCTTTTTACGGAATGTTTCACAACTTTTTGTCCTTCACGGAATGCGTGTTTTAGTGATACAACACTTGATTATGTTTAACAAAAGCAAAACAACCGAGGGCTCTGCGTGATGACAATATATTATACCATATAAAAAGAAGAAACTATAGTTGAATGGTTTGTTTCAATGCTTGCAGTCCGATATATTGGTTTCCTTTCCCGTTTAACACATTTCTTTGCAGTTCTGAATATATAAAGCTATGAAAAATATCCAATACAACGGCCCTTTAAGATCACCTGAATTTCAGGCAACATCAATAAGTAATCATGGAACGGCAATTTATGATGTACACAGAATTTGTCGACAACGAAAATTGCCACAGTTATTTTTTTTATAAAATGCAAATGATGTACTGATGAAAATCGAAGAATGACATATCATATATACCAAACTGTATTGTGTATAAAATCAAACTGTATTTTGTTGTATTATGATGCCCTTTATGGGTTCTTGATAGCATAATAAAATTCTTATTTCTTATTTCTTATACCAATGTCAACCTAAAAGTTGCCACTTTAGCAATACAGTAATCAGGTAATATGACGCGTCCACGGATTAAAAACGTTTTTTTAAGAAGAGAACCCCGGGACAAAAAAAAAAAAAAAAAAAAAAAAAAAAAAAAAAAAAAAAACATTATATATTAAATTACGGTGCTGCGATGCATTTTATTTTTCAAAGGAGGTAATTACGAAAATAATGCACAGTAACAGAAATTTGGCGAAAAATTATCAGGACATGAATATATGAAGCAAACCTCTAGCATTGACACATAAAAAAACAGGAATACTACCAGCAAGTTTAGAAATAGACCGGCACCATTACATGAGAAAAAAATATCCAGGATCAAATGCCAAAAGGGATGGGGTACTCTCAAATTTTACTCATACATAGACTCGTCTCAAAGAAAAATAATACCTCACCCCAAAAATACCAAAATATTGAAGTATAACCCATTCATTCATTTTTTATGCTCTGTAATGTGTTTTTATTTGACCAAACTTACATTGGTCCTCCTGTGCAATGCTATGTAAGACAAAGACAACCATTCCTAGAAACTGTTATAAAGCTGCCAAAACACTATGAATTAGTGTTGGGTCCATCAAACAATAGAAAAAGTGGAAGCTTGGTGCTATATTTCATACAAAAAGCCATTTCATTTTTATGTGGTCAATCTTTTTATCAGAAAACACATGTACTCCATAAAAATACCTGAATCTGAAACGCCCCCAAAAATTCCACCATATTATTATGACCCCCTAAAACTAAAACATTATTTGACCCCCAAAAATAGCAAAATCTAAAATTTTAACCCCGCAAAATAGTCCAAGTCTATGTATACACAATTTTTGGGAGTATCCCGCTCCCCCGGCCGATCAAATGTTCCTTCCGAGCCCCTTCCCCCCTCCCGCAATAAAAATCAAATGGTTGCTTCCTGAATTTTCGTTGCATCTATTGCAAAAAAGCTATGGCGCATTTACCTGCGGCAGATTTCCTTGTGGCAATTTTTTTTAGTGTATACTTTCTTCTTTTCTTTTCTTTTAGAAAAAGGCTGCGATCTAATTTATGGTTAAACAAGTCAAAACAGAGTGTAAAATATGACCCTTTGGGTCAGGTGAGCTAAAAAGGAAAAAAGGGCGTTTCCAGAAAAAAATAAAACAAAAACAAAACAATTATACGCACCGTGCTAAACGTGCGGAACTTTTGGAAATTATTCCAACGGTCGTTGCACGGCTAAAATGAAAAACTAGTTGCTAATATTGTCAGTCCTTTCAGACTGATTCATAAAAACAAATTTCCATTTAATAACATTTCTTTTTTACTATATTACTGGAAGTAACAAGATATGGTATTCTTTGCAAACAACTGAAATCAGAAAGGGTCATGTGCCATTATCATAACGGGTCCGTTGCCAAAACGTGTCATGTTCATTTTGTTTTACAGTATAAATAAATTAACTAAACGGTAAAAGAATAACTTCACTTTTTCAGTTGTGATATATTTTAACACTATATGGCTGCATCGTGAGAAGAATGGTGCTTATAAAGACAAAAACTATGTTTTATCAAGCAGCATGGTAAATATGCAAACCAATGTGTCGTACATATCAGACAATATAATAAATGTCCAGTATGAAGAATAATTTCACTGGTTGTAATAAACAACAAGTTAAATTATCATTACATTCCGTGGTAACAAATTGATGCTAAAATGTTTTCTTTAAAATCTATAATCTGAAGATTTATCAAGGACGTGATAATTTTACTTCAGAAATCAGGAAGTCGCCGTTGCAAGAATCAAAAAGGGTCCATTTCTCACTAAAGGGTCCGTAACGACTAGCCACTGTGCTATAGGAAAGTGGAAAGTCATCACGCTTGTCGTAAAGTCTTGTTTTCAGACGTCAAGAGTTGTCAATTTAGAGGTATATTTCCAGGTATGATGCTGATGATGGTGTATCAGTGGTCTCTTTAATTTCGAGTTCATTTGGGTATATAAAATGAAGGTTTTCTTTAGATTGAGGATTGTTCAAGAACATCTATATAACGGAAGCTGAAATCAAAGGACTAGGCTAGCTTATTGGAAATAAATGTTGAGGGTGTAAATCTAATGAATACAGATTCGTTAATTTATTAAAATTAAGGGGGTTCGCGTCTCAGTTTGGAAATAAATAGGATTTCAAATACATGTAAATGTATTTTTGGTTAAAAAATTAAATAAGAAGTAAAATGATGTTTAGATCATCTAATTTTTTATATATATGTGATTGCAAATTTGACGGGAAACTGAATTCCTCTGAATGTTTTATAGGAAAGCATTTGCAAAGAGTTAAAAATGAATGAATGACAGAATATATAGAGTTTGATGAATTTTTTTACAGAATGCTCATAAAGATAAATGAAAATTATGGAAAAATATATTTCAGTTATGGTGTAATTGTGCGTGAGAGAATTTCTCATATAGATATACTATTCATAATTTCAAATTTTGGCATTTATTTTTGTAATTTCGACATGTAATTCTGACCACCTGTTTTAGTGCCCACATCTCTCTATTTTTTATAACGCCAAGTTTTATTACATTCCACTTGATGAGTGCCCTGTGTTTGTGTATATGTTGTAATCGTCCACTAGCTTTAGACACTAGTGATTTTGTTGAGCAAAGGATGACAGTGATTGTAAGAGCACTTTACCAGTTTTATTAATGTTTACACATGACCAATGAAGATATGGATGTAGCGTTACTCGACAATTAGCAGAGAATTCCGCTCAAACCGGTGCTAGGGGCCATCTTGATCTTACTTTGAGGTATGAGCAAAACTCATTGTTGAAGGCCTCATGGTGCCTTCAAGATGAAGAACAACAATAAAAGCGTTGTTCCTTTGCTTGTTTTTTACCATGTATTTGTCTCATGTGCATTTATTCCATATCCTTTCATTCACCATTATTGGCAAAAAAATTATCATGCTTTAAAATGGATAAAATAGAGGATTCCGAAAATCTGACAGAAATCCCGAAAAAGTGGAGCAACCTCCTTTAAAAAAAATTAAAAAGGAGAAATTCAAAGCGTCAACTCACGCAAATATTTTAATCCATCACTATTACACCGGTTAATGGTCAGAACTGTACATTTTAGCTTACCAAAGCTGTTCGCCTTTCTCAAAAAAAGTTCATTCAAAAATCTTTCCGTCTTTCAGCACTGGATCCGTATCAGAACCAAATTGGTCATACGAGTCCTTAGACTGTCCTTTTGGAATTTGTATTCGGCAGAAATCAATACCCAATTAAGGGCGGCGGCAACAGAAGAGGCCATATTTTTCAGTACGAATCGGATTTTTGTATACGTCAAGACCTTCCACACACGATTCCTTAAAGGTTTTAGTTTCAGGGGAGATACCTAAATGTGAAAGGTCAAAAGTCAAACTAGGCTGTGCACTGCAGCTGACATTTATGATTTTTAATTGATCAGAACGGACGGAATGAGCAATTCTTGTAAACTGAAGATTTCCATATATCACTCCTGTGTGATAAAGTCGCTAAATTTGCTACTGTAGTTTAAGAGGGGATGGTAGAAATGTATAATGCGAACGGACGACAGATGCCAATTGTTTTCAATACCTCACACTGACCTCGAGTGACGAATACAAAATGGGATATTACATTCTACCTTTGAATCAGTCGTCGTTAGAAAATTATTGTTGTTTTGGCTGTTTGAAATTTTTTTTATTAGTTTCTTGTTTTAAGGTGATATGAACCCAACGTATTGAATCTCAAGCAAAATTTTTGCGATTGGTAAGCAGGACATGCTTACCTCTCCGGAGCACTTGATGTCAATCTAGGTTTTATTTGATTTCACACTGTGAGTGCCTTGGTTTTGAGTGTTTTATGTATTAATTTCTGTGTTTTGTGGATGTCTAGCGTCATTGTTTCTCTATATTCTCGTTTTGCCTCTGGTCTTTGATTTCCTTTTTTCCTTTGGTATTCTTCTATTCTAGCTTTCTGACAACACTAGTTGCAACTGTTTTTAGACAAAATGTCTACACTTTTTTCCTATTTCGGTTTACATAGGGTCATTAGCTGCAGTCTAGCTCATTAGTCGTCATATACAAACCCTCGATTGATCTCTATCTTGCATGGTCAAAAATGTAAAAATCTCTTTATCTGAAACACTCGAGGAAATGATTTCGATAGTTTGAGTTTTCTAAATCATACAGTTACAGGACATTATATAAATATTGGCAGACATTGTGTAAAATTTCAAGTAGTTGAAATACAGTAAATAATTTGTAAACAACACCTTCCAGCACCTTTATTGCCAGCGCAACTCAATAATGCTATTAATCTCATAATCTGTAATATAAGTATATTCTTTTACTGTTTTGAAAATGAGCATAATTCTGGTCAATTTCCAAATCGCTGGAAATTGTTAGATATCAGCATCACAATAAGCCAAGTGATTTTTGCAACTATCAAATTTGCAACATTTGATAACTGAAAAAATCTTCACCACCTGCTTTTTCTACAACTAAAATTTGTAATAAAAGAAACGATACACAGTTAATTTTGTAAATATTTTTACGTTTAACTATATATCAGTAACGTCACTTATGTGGATAATATTAGACAAAGTAACATCCGTTTTATTTTATACCATCGCTTTTGAAAAAAAGCGGGGTATATAGTATTCGTTATGCCCGTCCGTCCGTTTAGATTTTGTTCTGATAATTTTTCTGTGTTTCAAATAGCCATACGTGGACTTGGCTATACATTGTTATTAGGGGGTACTGGTATGGTATACGCAACTCCTCATAAACTTTCAGGGGATCTTTATCAGATGATGCCAAAGGGTACCTCCTAGTTTCAATTTTGATCCGACCAATTTTTGGGGTTTCCAAGCTATACATAGACATACCCATGCATTGTCATAGGGAGATGGAGGGGTAATGGTATAGCATCCACAACTCCACCTGAACCAATGATGGTATGGGATGAAACTTTCAGAAGATGCCCTAGTGTACCACCTATTTTAGATTTTGATCTGACCATTTCTGGGGTTTCCCATAGCCGTACATGGACATAGCCATGCATTGTCAATTGGGGGTGGGGGGGGGGGAGGGCTGGTGTGGCCGGTATCCGCAACTCCTCCGAAACCAATGAATGAAATTGGATGACACTTTCAGAGAATCTTTATCACATGATACCATAATGCACCTACTATTTTAGATTTTGATCTGACCCATTTCTGGGGGTTTCAATGGCCGTACACGGACTTAGTCATGCATTGTAATTAGGGGCGTACTGGAATGGTATCCATAACTCCAAGACAATAAATAGAATTTGATGAAATACCCAGAGAATCTTCATGTAATGATGCCATAGTCGACCTCTTATTTTAGATTTTTATCTGAACAATTTTTGGTATTTCTAGTTTATATAAGTGGAGAATTTTCATCATTTATATTAATAATATGTTAATTAAATTAACAGTAACTTATGTATTTTGTTGTTTTATAGATGTTCCATACATGCTACTGTTGTTCATCTGATATTTACTTCATGTCCGTCAGTTTGTCATTCATAAATTAAATAAGAAAACATTCTCTTGGTTGTCGTCGAAGTGGACCAATGAATCTTGAAATGTTGCAGATAACCTTTCAGCATTTTCAAAATTTAATATCAAAATGGTAGTGGTAGATTTTATTAATAATAAAGTGCTTCATTTTTTAATTCAGTTCATTGTCGTGTAAAAGGACACATTTGTATGAAGTACTGTATAAAACGTGGCGGATTATCACTGACGTCGACATGGTGTATCGACATAGTGATATCGGAATTTGATCGCAATACGCAACATATCTGAACGATCAACCAATGAAAATGCTGCAAAACCACGAAAACAACTGCAAACGTACCTTTTTTTAAATTTGAAACAACGCTTACCGAGTAACCATGCTTGATTCTATCATTTTCTTTCTTAATTTCACTGCCTTTTGAGTCTCCATATATACAAACGTCTTTCGCAGTACGATAGTGTTTTACCAGGAGACTTTGCTCCATGAGCTAGCCGACAGAATAGCGGCTAGCACCCTTTTACCCATCTTTCCATATTGCATTTTATTGCATTCTTTTCTGTTGCAAGATACTAGTCATGGAGTAGTATTTATAATTCTGTAGGTAGGAGAGATGTTTAACCCTACTACTGGCTTTTGCTTGGCCGGTACCAAATCCGGCATTTTCAACTTCCTATCGTTGTTCACGTTTGTCTTTTGCCTTTTATTTGTGTTTTTCTTTTGCAATTCCCTTGTGGATTGTGTCATGTCATTATTATTTTCTTCCAAAGTATGTTTTAACTGCTTTCCTTTTGAGTTATTACTATATTTATTTAAATTTTATCAATATTTGGTGTCATTTTGTGAATAAATGCAATTTTCTACAGGGAGAGATACATTGTAAATATGGTTAAACTTTTAAAAAAAAATTGCCCTTTTCTGCAAATAAAATATGTTAAAATCCAAAACATGAATGTCATTAAAAAATTCCCCATTGATTCGAACTTAATCTTATAATTTTGTCAGACTTTGACATAAAAAGGTTCATAATCTATGAGATCTTGACAAACAGAAAAAATGCGAAATGAAATTTGAGAAAAGATCAGTATTAATATCTTCGGCAATTTATATTTGTGATTTATGCATTATTGATCGAAATGCAAATATCTTTATTTAAGGTGACACATTTCAAAAATAATTACCGACACATGAAGACAATAGTTCAAAGAACATGTAAAATAACAAGTATGGGAAAATATTTAAAAAACGGGAGATATTTAATTCATCATACAAAAAATTTAGACAGCATCACAAAAAGCATATTTTATTTCATAAGAGTTGACTGACTTTAATAAAAAAAAAGAAAAAAAGAAAAAAAAAAAACAAAAAAAAAAAAAAGCAAAAGTATGTAGAAATGTAGACGGTTACAAAGGTTTTTTACAAGTACATGGTAGAACCAAACAATAAAACAACGATTTTATTGTTGTTCTTCATCTTAATGTCAACATGAGTCATTCAACAATAGGCTCTGCAGGAACCTTATAGTATGTTCAAGATGCCCCTAGCACCGGTGTAAGCGGAATGCATTGCTAGATGTCGAGCAACGTTACATCCATGTAATCTTTCACCCATGGATACGGGATCGACAACAAAGATAAAATGAACTGGCAAAGTGTTCTTGCAATCGCTGTCATCCGTTGCCCGACAAAAAGGCCAACAGAAGACACAGGGCACTCATCGAGTCAATAGTAGGATAACCATATAAACATGTGGTCAAAATATAACTTGGAGTTACAAAAAATTAAACATCCAAAATTTGGAAGTATGATGGTTTTTCGAAATGAGAAATTCTCTCAAGTAGTATGAAATATATAAAGGTACAAAAAATACCGAATTTGCATAAAGGAACAGTTAATTTCGTTATGCTGTACACGTGTTTCAAGGACAAAACATACTAGTATCTCACAAGGGGAATTTTTCATGGACTCCACACTGCAGAAGACACAAACTCGAATGTTTTTTTCAATGTTTTCGTTTTTCAAATATCCATATGTTTTGTGACCACTACATTGTACATTGTAAATTCTAAGTATTTCTTTCACTTAGAAGCCAATACAATAATCATTGAGTCAAGTTCGAAGAATAAATGGTTAACACTCTATAATTCTTATTTTAGTAAAGGTTTGTATAAAAGCAATCCTGAAAGATATTTGTATATCAACCTTGTGTACCGCGTATCAGAAATTGTTTACAAATCCAAATTAGCCACAAAGTATACTATGGTGGAATTCGAATTTCATTATCCCCACATTTTCGAATGAAAGTTCGGGGATATTGTAATTGGCCTCGTCCGTCCGTCCGTCTGTCCGTCCGTCCGTCACAAATCCTTGCGACGCGAACTCCTCCTACATTTTTGGATTTAGGGTTTTAATTTTGTTATAGAACTGTTGCATATATGCTGCAGATGCGCAATAAGCTTTCGGATTTTTGATAT
>MJUU01065037.1:0-12207 GCA_002080025.1 Modiolus philippinarum | reverse complement strand
AACACCCGATGATAATAAAACAGTGGTATCTTATATACAGCAGTCATTAGAACTGAGGAAAGATGACCCTCATACTGTTTTAGTATCAGAATAATACTGTCTTACTTTTTCTTTTTTCTTTTTTTGTTTTATTTGTTTATATTTGTTATCATTGTTTAAATGTATTGTTTGAATGTCTTTGCTATAACCCTAATGGGTTAAATGGCTTTTCAATAAAGTATATCTCAAACTTCAATTTATACACTAAATTATCTTGATAAGACCTTAAAGATGCAGTAAGGTGAGGTTTTTGTAATTTGTAAACGTCATTCGGATTTCTCTGATTTTATCCAGTATTACCATGTAAAATATTTTGCCGCATTACACAATGTTTTCTAGTCATCAAAGTCTTCAGAGGCTCATTTTAAGTCAATAAGCAAGATTTTATTAGATTGTAGATTTTCCTTCCATGTGAAACAAATAAATATTGTGTCGATGCTATAGTAAGATAAAAGTCCAAGAGAGCCTTTCCCGCCATTTTTTAAAATGTGAAATATCTTGAAAACAAGACCCATAAACTATCAATATTTTTAGCTGACTTTATTCCCTGTACAATGCTCTTTCCATTTCAGATATGAATTTGAAATCGTAGATTTATTTAATTTCCCCTTACTAAATCCTTGAATTTTTAATGCTTGAGAAAAAAAAATGTATAAATATCTATAATGTTTGTGTGATAATTCAGTTGTGGCGCGGGTTCTATTATAGGATTAAACATCGTTTCAAAGGAATTTATTCGAGTATAAAGGGGACGAATTCACTCACAAACAAATAAAAGTCCGAAGGACTTTTATGATATGTTTGGGAGTGACTTGGTCCCGTTTATACTCCTATAAATTCCTTTCAAACGGTGTTTAATCCTTATAATTCTTTTAATTTGATGATAATTAATTAAATTCTTACTTTTATAATACCAATCACATGTTTTTGTTTTATTTGATTCACTCGGCGTATGAATTTATAAGGTGAACTTAAATGTAGTTCGGTCAACGTCGTCTATCGAAAAATAAACGACTTCAGAAATTGATACCGGAAGTAAATTCAACCAATCATATCAGCGTATTTCCTATTATGCAAATCATATAAGAATTATTTATTTATAAAATCAGTGCACACTAAAACATTGGAAGACCATAAATCAAAATATGTGTGAACGCTGATAGAGAACAAATAACCAATATGTGTGAACGCTGATAGAGAACAAATAACCAATATGTGTGAACGCTGATAGAGAACAATTAACCAATATGAATTGAATGAAAAGGCAAAATAAGCGATAGACAGCCAAGCACGAAAGCCTCAAAATGACCATCTAAACTAAATTTGATAACTGTATATTTCTTATTTTTATTTATTTAATTTTTTATTCAAAGTAATTTGGGAGCGTTCACTACACCTGTTTTGGACTTTTTGTAATCGGCCAATGAACTTGCAGCAGACCATCTATGATTTAATTTTTAACATTTTTTAATTTACATTTTGTATTTTTGCCCAGTCCCATACTTCTTTGATAAGAAATATCGATTAGCAATTTAACTAGCTTTAATCATTTTCACAAGCAAATATTAAAAGGAATATCTATTGAATGTTACAATAAGACCACAATAATAGTAATGTGTTAGTTACTGATTAACTATTGTAAGAGTTGTAACGACCAACAGGATAGTACAAATTGCATGAATATTTTGAAATCCATCATATCCTTTTAATGAGACTAGCCTCGGAATGCAATATGCTGATTTCTAACAACAGATCGTTGATTTGGCCTCTAGTCGTTCCAAATGTTAACCATGTATTTCTTAGCAACGAAACTAAAGTTATAAATCATCAGAAAATTTAACAAATTTTGATATATTTTTTTCTAATGCGGAAAATTTTGGTCTCGTTTATCAGCGTTTCTAATAATAGACCCTTTCACGATAACTGCGGTCCTGAAGTTGACACATGCGCTCATAAGGCTTTGAGTGGGTAAAAAGCAACGTCACAATATACGTGACGTCTTGTTTGATTGTTCTCCGACGTCATTTTAGCGGGAATTGTTGTTAACCCACTCACAAAATCACAGGAACGCAGTTATCGTGAAAGGGTCTATATGAAAAGTATAGAAAATTAATCCCTGGAATGGTTGATAATTGCCAAGCCTGACGCATGCATGCTCTAAGAGTTGCGGACATCGTACTTTGAATACTTGGAAGCAGTGTCATTGATTTCATCTATAAATCGTTCAAAATAAGTAATGAAGGGATATAGAGCAAATTTCCATGAAACGAAATCTCTACAAATACACGGAAAACAAATTAACGGAACAACGCTTTTGTTGTTCTTCTTCATTTTGAAGTCATAACGAAGCATTCAACAATTATCATTGCTTATACCTCATAGTAAGTTCAAGACGGGAATTCATCGCTAGATGTTGAGCAATGCCACAACCATGCTGTTTTATCCATGAATGCGGGATCGTCAACAAACATAAATACATCGGCAAACGAATACCGAGACAAGAACGGGGAACAAACATAGAATTGACTAGTAAAGTGTGCTTACAAAGTGTGTATTTTCTCTCCTTTCAACATTGTGGTCATGGAGTTAGTAGTGTATTGAGTTTTATTCGTATGTTCATTATACTAAAGGGAAATGTGAGAGATAAAAGGGGTGTTTGGGTTCAACCCTACCACTGGGGTAGTGTTGGTTTATCTTTTATATTATTTGTGTGTTTTTCCTGTGTAGTTCCCTGGCAAATTGTTGCATTTGATTGTAATTTTCAGCCAGTTTTTATGTTTCCTGTTATCCACTGTTTTACTTTTACAATCGTTGTCATCTGTTGCCAAACAAAAAGACTAACAGAAGACAATAACAACATAACCATAGGGCACTCATCGAGTCAAAAGTAAGTAAAATTGGCATAGTAAAATCATGAGATGTGGGCATCTAAACATTTAGTCGGAATAACAATTTGAAATTAAAAAGAATAAAAACGGCGAAATTTTTAAGTATGATAGTACATCCATATGAGAACACTATAAATGAAATATATATAGAGGATACATCTCTCGCGCATGGAATCTTATTACATCAGAGTCCACACTGCTGGAGAGACAAACCCAAGTCCAAAATAAGCAATGAAGGGATATGGAGTAAAGAGATAACAAAATACAGAAGTTACTGTTAATTTAGTTTCTGTATATCATTTCGAAAACTCCTCAGTGCAGATAAAATCAAAACGTTTGGAAATCCAAATACCGAAATATGTGTAAAACAATGATAGAGAACAAATTACCAATAGGATCTAAATAGTGAAGCCAAAATCAGCTAAGGACAGAGATATGCGAGATCGGTTTTCGGGCCAGCACCAAATACTGGCTACTGGGTTGGTGTAAATACACATTAGACAAAGGTTCTACAAATATATTGTAAAACAAAACAATGGAACAATGCTTTTATTGTTGTTTTTCTGAGTGGTAATTTCTTAAAATGGGTCTGCCTGCACGGCAATACCAGAATATTTGCAAATTCAAAGAGGCACCTTTGAACAAAGCATAAAGGAACAGGTTTTGACAACAAATGAAAAAAAATACACCCAAAGTTGAAATTGAAAATTCCATTCACATAAAAAAGTATAAAGTTACAACAAATTTAGTGTTTGACACCTTATGGCTCTTTAGTGCAAATTATTAAAATATTATGAGCGTTTTGTTTTCCTGCAAAATTTCATAGGATCGAGTTTTGTCTTCCTATACATTAGCAAGAAAACCTATTCTCATTTAAAAGCCTTTTTGTACAGTGCTATCTTGGTCATCGTACATGAATCAACAATTTGTAAAATCTGATAGAGAGTAAATAACCCGAGATCTAAATGCAAATCATAATAAGTTATTTCCAGTCCAAACATACATTCCTCACGATACACTGTAAAAGGATTGGTTTTCCTTGTAATCCCTGGTTCTGTCTGGTTCACTCTCGGACTTCAATTAAATGATTCATTGTGAGATCGATGGTTTATTGTAGTATTTTACAATATATAAATTCCTACAAATTAGCGGTAGACGTAATTCCTACCAAATATAAATGTCTAGGGGCTTATAATGTTGATTTAAAGCTAGTATAAAGCTAGTATATGTGAATCTAGAAATAACTGCTATGACGTCGTCGTCTGCTATTATTATCCGGGGAACTCCGGGCTTGCCGGGAACTTCCTATTTATACTAAAAAGGAAGACCCGGCCGGCACCGGAAGTGACCCGACGGCAACGGGAGTACAACGTTAAGAAACCGGTCAATTTAGAAAAGGGGAATACGTTGTACTGGGGAAAAGAAGGGACAAACCGTCTACCGCTACACTCCCCTCCCTTAAAACCTAATGTACATAAAGGATGTACATTAGTTCCCAAAGGAGTACATGAAAATATAAAATAACAATATTTACAATAATTAATAAGTCTACAAAATGTTCAATGTCTTATTCCTGAAATAGAAATATTGTCACTAATTTAAACAGCAAAATGTCACTTTATCCTTAATTTGAAAACCATTAAGAATTATTTAACAACATTATTTAACAACAAAAACCATTAACAGTCCATATGAAAAGTCACTTTCACTTATTTGTAAATTTAAACCTTAAATCAAAGTCACTAATAATATATATAACGGAAATCACATCACGAGTCAATTGAAATGCTAAACACGGATGAAGATAGAGTTGAATAAATCACAAGGACATCGTTGAAGAAGATGACTAATGAAGACTGATGATGAAGAAA
Source organism: Modiolus philippinarum (assembly GCA_002080025.1). Classification (NCBI taxonomy): domain Eukaryota; kingdom Metazoa; phylum Mollusca; class Bivalvia; order Mytilida; family Modiolidae; genus Modiolus; species Modiolus philippinarum. The sequence goes on along the minus strand of MJUU01065037.1, from coordinate 7,409 downwards.
CCTCTACTGTTCCATGAATGCCGGGAAAAGTTCATCGCGCCATTTAATTTCTGCCAGTTGTCGTTTAGCTTCTCGGAGTTCTGACTCTACATTTCGTCGCTGTTCTCTCTCCCTCTGAAGTGCGGCTGACTGACCTTCTGTCTTCCTCAGTTCCTCCAGGTGTATCTTAGCCGCTTCCCTCTGCCTTCCTACGCAATCCATCAAGTTACATAAGCTCCTGATATGATCCTCAACATCGTGCAGTCGGCCATACGGAATAGGTGGAAGATAAACTTCCCTAACATCCATTTCACTTGTTTGCGTGGAGCACTCCGATGTAGTGGCAAAGAGAGGGAGAACAGGAAGTTCCGGTCTCAAAGAAGATGATGATGAAGATGAAGATGTCCTGGGCTTGTCTTTGTATTGAGAAAGACTTAAAGTCTTTGATCTTTTCAAAGTGTTCCGAAGATCTGCGGTTTGTGATAGTTGATTGCTTGGTGAAACGTCAACAGTAGACGAGATTTCCTTGGCGGCGGGAGTAGTGTTCAGATGGACAGTAAACAGTACTTCATCGGTCCCATCTGGATGTGGTTCTTCTAGTGCACTGTTGACAACGGAAACAGATGGACTAATGTTGACTGAAGGCACTGAATATGTGGATGCTGGAACTGAAGGAGAAGATGAAGATGATGTTGGTACCTTTTCTGTGGTCTGGTTAGATTCTGTCTTTCCTTTAAAGATAAAAAACCCTGGGTCAATAAAACCCTTACTCCTAACTGTTTTCTTGGTGCATTTAGACAGTATGTCAATAATTCTCTTGTCATCTTTTTCCTTGTGTATGAACCTGATATGTGACTTCATGTCACTTTTTCTCCTGACGAGTGTGTTGCAAAAAGCATAGGCACATTCCCACTTAATAACATTAAGTATATGTCTTTCTTCCTAGTGACGTTGATACCTTGTCTTGATAGAAAATTTCCCCTCCACATTGCATCCTTCAATAGGGCATGTCATGTCTACCTTGTAAGCAAACTCAATTTTGTCTGGGTACTGCTCAAATGAATCATCATCTGCCATTAACTGCAATGGGTCCTCAAGCGACATCATTCTAAAACACAAAATCGTAAATACAAAGCATGGCAATTTATAATTAAAGCCCATATGGCTTCCCATAGAAAGCAAAAATCTGCTTTTATGTCCTGTTTATTATTGAGTCCATTTTCTAGCTCAATACTAGAGTTTACCTTGTTATTTGTTTTATTTATATAGCGCTATTCTTGAACATTGGTAATCAGGCAAAGTGCATATGTACGCGCACAACCGAAAGCAGCAGCCCATGGTTTTAAGAAATACGCGCATGGTCATTTGCCATACCGTCCCGTAAACTCATAAACCAAAAATTCATCAAATTGCAAACTTTGAATTGACAATATCACGATTAGAGGAAGTCGTTCTGGACAAAGTGAATTTTACTATACATCCGACTTTATATCCCCCTCAAAAAATGTACGAAAGTACATTACATTTCCAAGATGTAGCGTACAACCAACAAATGACTTATCAACGAGGAATGACAGAACCAAAGTAAACGATACTGACGTTTGCAACAAAGTACATAGATTCCAACAAATGTACATAAGTACATAAAATTGACACGTGACAAGAGTACAAGATTTACAAAAGTGCATATAGATACTGATTGTGTGTTAGTTTGATCTATGGTGAAAATTTTGACGGTGGCTTTATTTGCCGCCCTGTCCTAGTGAACTTCGGAGACTGTAATGTCTCATCGTGCGATATATTTTGATTGAATCTATTAAAATCAGGGTCACAACTTGTTTCGGTTGGGACTATTAAATTGTCCCTTTCTGGTTCAGCAAACATTTCATCCTCCAACTCCGCTAAATGTTTCAAATGATCAACATGAATTTTCTTTAATTTTCCAGTAGAAAGTTTAACTTCATATGTAATATCCGATATCTTCCGCGTTATTTCATGGGGACCAGTCCAACCCAAGCCTAATTTTTGATTGGCCTCTGGGGGATACCATCTGAGAACTTGTTGACCGACTTCGAATTTTCGCGTTTTTAGGCTAACATCACGGTATGACTTTTGGCGTCGAAAACTTGTGCCTAAATTCTCAAACGAGAGATTAAATGCTCCCTGTAAAGTTTCCCTAACCCAGTCAACATAGGTAATCGAGCAACATACATTTTGTGTTTCGGTGACATCCTACTATAACGTCGAGCGGAAGCGAGATATCTCTGCCGAACATGAGATTAGGAGTACATTGTGTACTCTCCTGTATACTTGCGCGGTATGCCATACAGATATATGGGATATGATCATCCCAGTCTTCCTTGTTATTATCTACAAACATTGCAAGCATTTGTTGTAATGTCCGATTGAACCGTTCAATCATGCCATCGGATTGCGGACGGTAAGGCGTAGTCCGTTATTTTTCTATGCCTAGCAATTGACACATTCTTGCAAATAATTGGGACTCAAATTCTGGACCTTGGTCCGTGTGTATACGCATTGGTGCCCCGAAGCGACATACAAATTGGGTAACGAACGTGTCTGCTACAGTTTGAGCAGTGTGGTTCTCGAGAGCATAGGCGTCGGTCCATTTTGTAAAGTAATCGCCAACAACGAGGATGAATCTATTTCCGTTGTATGACGTGAGCAATGGCCCCATGATATCCATTGCTATGCATTGCATTGATCCGTAGACCGTGCTATGTTCCATTGGCGATTTACTAACCCCGGGGCCTGGCTTCCGTCGTTGACATAAAAGACACGTCTTACACCATCGAGCTATATCGTGTGCCATCCCTGGCCAGTAAAATCTGGCTTTTAGCTTGTTTAATGACTTTTTTGCGCCCTAAATGACCTGCTGTACGCGAATTGTGCAACTGATGCATTATTGTTTTCCGTAACGACTGTGGCATTACGAGACGCATTATGTCGAACCATCATTATTTTCCCACTTTTTGTAAAGTAGACCATCTTTGGTTGCTAACATTGGCCGGTTTTTGAGAAGAATATTGAATTCTTGATTAGCACTTTTAATATCCGGTTTTTCGTTTTCGTTTGCAACTAGATGGAGAATAGGGCCAATAGCCTCGTCATCACGTTGAGCATTCTGTAGGTCATTAAGACTCCATTGATCGGTCCAGTTTGATTCTATTGCAAGGCAATTGCCTAAGTCATCCTGTTGGTAGACATTACGGTCTGGTTTGTTGCTAGCGTTTTGGGTGTTATTTGTTGCTTCGGCTGATCTCGTGATGACGTTTATGTGAGTGCAGTCAGAATTGACATTGCATTGCTGACATTCTATGCGCTTGCATTTCCGTCTAGGTATCCGTGATAAGGCGTCTGCGTTTCCGTGAAGGGTTCCCCGACGGTGTTCGATCTTAAAGTCGAATGTGTCAAGTAATGACAGCCATCTTGCAATTAACCCTTCTGGCTCTTTGAAGTTCTTTAACCACACAAGTGACGAGTGATCAGTTCGCAATAGGAAATGCCTTCCGGATAGATAGTATCGGAACTGTTTCAAAAAAGTGATCACGGCAAGTAATTCCCGATAAGTGGTGCAATATCCACGCTGGAACCTAGATAAGGTCTTACTCCCGTAAGCTATCACATGCTCCTCGCCGTCTTGTATTTGTGACAACACCGCTCCGATTCCATAGTTGCTTGCATCGGTATCGAGAACAAATTGGCCCGTGCGGGTAGGATACGCTAGCAGGGGGGCAGATATCAAAGCGTCTTTTAAAGTAAGAAATGCCTTCTGGCATTCATCCGTTCAGATGAATCTCTTATTTTTACGCGTCAACTGAGTTAGCGGAAAAGCTTTTGTTGAAAAATTCTCTATATACTTCCGGTAATAACCCGCGATTCCCAAAAAAGATCGTATTTCTGATACTGATTCGGGTGTTGGCCATTCTTTAACCGAATCTACTTTACTAGGGTCACATTTTATACCATCGACCGACACGACATGTCCCAAATACTTGACCTCATTTTGAAAGAATGTACACTTAGACGGCTTAAGTTTTAAATTCGCTTTCCTGAATCGATCAAATACTAATTTTAAATTCTCGATCGTCTCAATAAACGTTTTGCCAAAGACAATACAATCATCTAAGTAAACTAAACATCGTTCCCATTGTTACCCAGCAAGTGTGAGTTCCATAAGCCTTTCAAATGTTTTAGGACTGTTGGCGAGTCCAAAAGGCATTACCCGGAATTGATACAACCCCTTATGAGTCACAAATGCGGTCTTCGGCTTGTCTTCGTCACGCATTTTTACTTGAAAAAATCCTTGGACCATGTCTAGTGTACAATAGAATTTTGCGCCAGCGAGGGAATCAAGTGAGTCATCGATCCTCGGTAGAAGATAACTGTCCTTAATTGTGAGTGAATTCAGTCTTCTGTAATCAACGCAAAAACGAACTGAAGAGTCAGGTTTGCGAACCAGCACTATCGGTGCGGCATAAGGCGAGTTACTAGGTTCGATTATTTCGTTTTTGAGCATCTTATCTATCTCGATGGACGCTAACTCGCGTTGATGCATTGGCAATCGTCTCGCTGGAACTTTTATTGGTCTATCGTGTTCGAGGTTAATGGTGTGTTCTACCACGTTTGTTTGGCCTAATTTACCGTCTGGTCCGGCAAAGATGTCCTCGTACTGACAAATTACACTTTCAATTTCGCATTTCTGTTCTGCGGTCAGGTTGTCGGACACATTACTTAACATTGATTTCAGATGGTCGGGTAACCGAGAGACTTGGGTCGCTGTGTCGTTTTTATGATGGAACTCAGGTTCCATTAACTCCTCGAACGGTTGTAAAGACGCAACAGATAAGTTCTCTTCGAGCACAACGTTTTCTGCAGAGGGATTCATAATACTGAATATAACCTCCTGTTTTCCGGCATTAACTACTGAGTTTGGTATAAAGACCTGTTTTTCTCCATTAAATCCCGATATTGGCTGTAATAAGCCCTGAGCGTTTCCGGTATAATTACCGCTAATTTTTCCTCTTACAAATATTTCCGATTTTGGTGGAATTTTAACATTATGTGTTAAATGAACTCTTGCACAATGCGTCTCTTGATTTACTGCAAGCTTTACTTTAAAATTGGGAAAATTCAAAACCCCTCTCCCCGTATCTATGGTAACGTCATTTCTAGACAAGAAATCTAGTCCAAGTATTCCAGAGATATCCCCCAAGTCTGCAACAGTAGCAGTTTGATAAAAGCCGTGTCCATTTATCTTTAAAAATAGATTACTTTCCCCTAAAACTGCCATGGGTTCGCCGTCTGCTGTCGTCAATACTGACGAAACTTCTTTAAGTTTTTTCAATGGGTATCCCAATTTCTGGTATACATCGGACGAAATTAGTGTCACCGCTGATCCCGTGTCAACGAGCATATCAACAAAAATCTTATCAATTAAAACTTTAACAAACCAACAATGTTTCATAATGGACGATATTCGTGAACTAAACGGCCTTTCCCGTAATTTATTTATCACATTTATTTTTGTTTGGGCTGCACTGTCGGCCTCGAGTCCAGCCCTGTTTCGTTTAAACTATCAACATTTGTAGTTGATTTACGTTCCTTAATATGCCCGTGCTTTACATTACCGGTATTTCGTTCCCCGCGTTTGGCACTTCTGCACTCAAAACTATAGTGCCCGTATTTCCCACAGTTATAACATTGGGACTTGTTTGCCTTGAAACTGCGTGTTACTTACGCGTGACCCGCGGTCTTCAAATTTTTCTATGACCTGTTTGAGAGACTGTTTCATGTCTCTAATAGACTCCTCCAGATTTGATATTTTCTCGGCAGTTTGTGCGCCCGTACTTCTATGATTTGTTAAAGCCATTACGTGTTTTTCTTCTGGTTCCTTTGGTTTCCGCCACGATATTTGGGAGCCTTCGAAGGCTTCAAACTCCACAGCCAATGAGATTGCGTGATCGCCTGTAGACGGATGGGAAAATTGAATATGCCTTTTCAATTCTGGATTTGATAGACCAGATACATACTGTTCTACTATTAAACTTTCTCTCATGGGGAGTGGAATTGTGGGAAATGCTTTATTCCCTAAACGTTTTAGAGCGTAGCCGTAATCTGCGGCTGATTCTTCTCTGGTTCTTCGGCGGTTCCGAAATTCGCACCTATACGCGGTTTCGCGTTCAGGGGGAGAAAACCTTTGTGTTAGGACGTTTTTGAGACTGTCATAATGAGACAGTGAATCCAAAGATAACTCACTGAGAATTCTTTGTGCAGCACCATGCAAACTCATAGCGAGTTGAGCTGCTTTGTCGGTCTCTGACCATCTATTCCATTGTGCTACTTGTTCAAAATGGCAGATGTAGTCTGGCCATTCCGTTTTCTGTCCGTCGAACAAGTCGGACTCTTTCAGTTTCCGTGAAGTTTGTAAACCAGATCGCGGACATTCGTACGATGGGCTGCTTGCTCCGGCTGGTAACGTGACGTATGCACTAGGCTCATATTTTCTGTTTTCATGCTGTGACATTGGTGTATCATTTATAAAATTTGTGTTAACTCGTTCCTTGTGATATTCATTTACACTTCTCTGTGCATTTTGAATGTTTTTGTCTTGGCTATCCATATTGAAATGTGATTTTCTGTTTGGTATTTGCTCATTGTATCTGGCTTTGTGGTCAGTGACCTGCCTAGGCTGAAATATATCAGATTGTGGGACGTGAATGTCCTTTAATTCTGTATTTCTGGGTATATTCGAGACATACATTCCACTTTCTTGTGGATAATCTTCCTTAGAAAAGTTACTCTGAAAATGGTTTTCATTTTCATTAAATGAGTTTTCCATGTAATTTATGTCGTTTGGAGAGACAATATTATCATAATTATCAGAATACATGTTCTTGTATTTATTTCTATGTTTATTTTCAATAAATACTGTATTTGTATTTGTTTTCCCTTTGTTCCGTAAAGCGGGTACCTGTTCCCGGTACGAGGTTAATCTATTTTGATAATCAATACACATTGGTACCACGTGATCATCATACGTCATGACGTTGGTTTCACATTTTGGGGATGAAGCGTCGAGAGAACTGACGCCGTTAATTTTGTGTGTTTCCCTATCTAAAAATGGATTAAGGTATTGCTCCTTGTTGGAAACTTCATCCTGGTGATCGTGTGAATATGTTACTTTGTCATCAGTGCGAACTTTGTTGTCTTTATTGACAAAAATCGGTGAAAGCGTGTGACATTCCAAAGAATGTGTATTCCGTGTGTCTTTGTTGAGTGTCGATTTATTTCCGATATCTACTGTGCTAATGTCGTGATTAACAAGATATTGTGGTTCCCCGTAATGCGTACTGTGTGGCAAGTTTCTGTGTCCTGGACAAGGAACATAAGTTCCATCAATTTCATGT
>MJUU01065036.1:65428-112710 GCA_002080025.1 Modiolus philippinarum | reverse complement strand
AAGCATTGTCCTGGATGAGTTCCATCGTTGTTGATTACGGTAACACAGAATATATAGCGTGCTATGCCACCAAATTAAGTACTGAGATGCTGCAAGGTCCATCGTTGTTGATGACGGTAACATAACATATATAGCGTGCTATGCCACCAATAGTATTGTACACATAATGTCCAACGTTGTTGATAACGGTAACATAAGACTTTTTTTTTGCCACCGAAATAAAAGTTTTTAAAGTCCGAATCTACTGTATTGCGTGAAGTAATTTGATCATCTGCATGAGTTTTGAAATTCAAATGATTGTTTATTCAAATCGGGGAAGTTTGCGATGTTTTAACTTTGATTGTCAATCTTACATTAGCACACAAGTTCCGCAGTGGAATGGTTTATCCGTTAATCATTTCTCACTTCTGGCGCTCCGTTAGCCCCTTACCTTAGACGAATATATAATTAATTTTTAAGGGCTCGTATAAGCAAAATAATGCTTATCCAGAGTTTTCAGTAAGTTGTCCAGGTTTGTCGGGCCCATTAGACGATTATTATATATTTTTTCCTACCCGACTTGCATTCTTTTACTTTAAAGAATCTCTGGCACTTACTACACCTGGCCAAGTTTTGAGGATTATCGGACTGAAAAAAACATGACATCATATTTTAGCTTTTTTTCGGATTGACAAACATCGATATTTCATTGATTCATTGACTCTCCTATCTAAAAAATAACAGTTCCACATTACTGCAACTTTGATCATTGATAAAAACTTTACGTGTCGTATTTTATTTTATTTCATTTCAGTTAAGTCAAGTCAAGTCAGTTATATTTAATATGTAACTCTGACATTTTTGTCAATGCCCCGTCTGGGATTCGAACCAGCAACCCCAGTCTCTCTGTGCGGAAACCTTAACCACGGGGCTACTGCGACTTTACATCTGAGAGTTTATTTTTATTACTTAAAGCTCGGGTCATTTATTCAATCTGCCTAACCTGTGTGATACAAGGTACGACAAACTGATGTTTACTGGATTGATTGTACAGGTGGACGATTTTTGTCATTTTCGCTTGAGCACTTGATGTGTTAAGACGTTAAATTTCTATCATTATTTTCCAAAGGTTTTGACATGAACTGCACTGACGAGACATAAATTGTCGAAATAGCTATATGCAGTATCCAAATTCAAATGATTGTTTATTCAAATCGGGGAAGTTTGCGATGTTTTAACTTTGATTGTCAATCTTACATTAGCACACAAGTTCCGCAGTGGAATGGTGTATCCGTTAATCATTTCTCACTTCTGGCGCTCTGTTAGCCCCTTACCTTAGACGAATATATAATTAATTTTGGCACCTTTGACCCCTTGTAGCTCGGAAACGGTAAGAGCAACGCAAAATCCGTTGACATACTACTGAAAGCTTATATCAAGAGGAATTCAAAGAAAAAAGTCCCATCGGAATCCGATGAAAGATAAAAATTTCAGGTAATCAGCAAATTTGCAATTTTGGCCCCGTTCGGCCCCTCATAGCTCGGAAAGGAAACAAGTTACCAAAAATATAAAAGTTGAACGCCATATTAATTTTTCATAAGGAATCTAATGAAAAAAACTGCATCAAAATCGGACAAAAATGAAAAAAAATAGATTTTTGAGATTTCCCCCTTTTGGAACCCATTTATCTCATTAACGGTACATGTGACATGAAATCCGTTGACACACTTCCGATTCCAAATTTCCTTAGGATCACACTGAAAGAAACCCAATCAAAATCCGATAAATAATAAATATTCTACAGCCCAATATATGAAAAACACCTAATTTGGCCCTTTAAAAAAAAAAAACGGGCGGGGCCACAATACCCAAAACCAATCCCAACCTTCCTTTTGTGACAAGCAACATTATGTTAAAATTTCATAAGGATTGATCAACTAGAACTGAAGTTATCGCACGGAAACGAAGAGTCTACAGACGCCGACGACACCGACGACGACGCCGCCAGTATCATACCAATATACGACCTCAAAATTTTTTTTGCGGTCGTATAAAAAGTAAACAAATGAACATTCTGTGCCCTCTAGCGGCTGATCGAGATTGCCTGAATACTACACGTGCAGAAATAACTGCGAGAGGATCAGGCAGTTAACGTAACAAAACATCATGAAAATTTCAAAAATGTGCCATAACTTTCATACGAAACTATTTTCAAATTGACATCTTTAAACATTATCCTGATATTTATCATTTTTTATTTCCTACGTGTGAAAATGAATCCCGTCCTTCAAAGATTAAGACCACAACAATGCATCCAACAGCATGTGGAAGGATAAAGAAAAATATTTGACAGAGGAGTTAATCAATTCTACAATTGACTTCATGGATTAAAACATTAATTGACTTCGTTTGGTTTTATGAATTTTATATCTTTTTTGAAATTATGGATTTCCTTTGTTTGGGTTCTAGTGCTGCTGATGAGGAATAAATTTCCGAAATGGCCATACAGCTCATTAAAATTAATGCAGTTGGAGTTGACCTATGTGTTATTGTCTCATGCTCATTTACTCCATATCCTTTCGTAAAATAATTAGTAAATTTAAAACTGACATGAAAAAGTAAATAGACGACGATAGAAATAACATCGGTTATGATACAAAAATGACCGATGAGGTTTTGTTGGAAAGTGTGGTAGGCGTTACAGATACACAAACTGCTGAGCAGTTTTTCAGCTCAATGAGGCAGGATTTGTACCACCTAAATCAAACGACTCCTGCAGGATACGTATTTTCAAGTAGGTTACTTTTTCATTTACATAGTGAAAAAATAAATACAACCTTTTGGCAGATTTCGAAGATGTGGTTAAAAAGCTTTTGGTAGTAACGAGGCCAATATACAGTATGAATATTCAAGATGGACGGAACGACACTGTGGACACTTTTTATCACCCAAAGTTTTTTTGACAGTCCTACGATTTGCTGCTACATATGAAATGAGGCTGAGTTATCTATTGCTCGTATCATCCAGCAGAGACAAGATACGGACAAAACAGCATAATTTAGATAACCTAAGAACTATTTTAACAAGATCTCTACCATCGATAGATTATTGCAACTTTCTACCATAATGTTTAGTAATATGTATATATGCAGTGCCAAGGCAACTCAAAATTTTGTGAATTATGTATGAAATAATATTATAGTCAAACAAAGAGATGGTACTTTCCCTGTATCCGTTAAGGAAATGGACTACCTTGCCAACGATATGTACTAGTATATGAATTTAGCAACGGCAACAGACGTCCTAGATACTCCTGTAGAAATACCAGCAGTACGAGACAGGGAAGGTTTCTAGAATGTAGAAGCCCTGAAATCAAGGAAGGACTCTGTAATTAGATTCGATCCATCTTGCATAAGTTTCTTTACTTGATGCTTTTTGGGTCAGTTTAAAGACATTTCAGGAGAGTCCGTTCGCTTTGATGATTGGAAAAAGACAGAGACTTACTGGGTAGCAGTTATTTACAAGGAGGGAACTTTTTTATCTTCTTGATTCGAAAGTTTCCCCGGCACATAGACTTCAATCAACAAAACTATGTCAACTTGGTAAAGTTCACTGCAATCACCCAGGTTCTGTTTATCTAGTTCAGATATGGCATATTAATAAACTTTTCATCATGATATATGATTTCTTAAAACCATGATTGGTCAGTGGTTACCCGATTATTGACTATCGATGCTGTGTCCAGGCAGCAATTTAAGGTGGCTCACTCATCACATTTTGAACTCTTGGTTTTCTCCAGTAGGATGGCTTAAAGAAGTTTGCACACTAACCCCCATTTTTAATTTTGTGAATGTCTTCTATAGGTAAAAATAAGACACCTGAAAAGTTTTCATAGAATTCTGAATATAAGTTCATAGCTTTTAGACAAAAAAGGTCCAAATGTAGAATTGAGGGTCAATCAAGAGAGACCCATTTCTCGCAAAATTATTAATATCTTGTATCTCACGGACATATATTTCTTTTTACCATTTCATTTAGTGTACGTTTATCATGTTATTTTGATTGTAGTTTGGCACCAAATTATGTAACGGCAATTCTTCTGAAAGAAATTGTTATTCTTATTTGATTGGCAACGAGTGGAAAGATATAGAATGAGTGCTATACTATTGGTATACAATCTGAAGTAAATTTAACAACAGAACGACGATAATGTAGAAAGAACAGAAACATTTGGCTACAGTGCATCTTAAACCATGAAGTTGTATATTCATGTTTTTGTTTAGACTATTTAATTGTGTGTCCCCTCCACCCAAGGAGACATTACATGCTCCTTATTCTTCTTTTTCTTATACAACCTTGTCTTGGCCAAAACTTTTTATCTTAAAGCCTAGTCTATTCATGTTTGGTATATTAATATATATTGGATTATGGTGGAGTGTCTTTTAAATGGGTAAGTAATTGTGGCCTTTTGATGAAATCTTGATTTTTTCAATGTTTTCTTGTCCTGGGATAAGCATTACTATTTTGTCGTAAGGCCCTGTAACAAGTTGTCCATATTTGGTGAGGCTTCAGTCATATCAACCTTGTGTATGAAAGAACCTTTAGAGAAGGGTGCTTAACCGGCTAATTCAAATACTTGAGTCCAAGGAATTTAATGGAGGTATACACATAGAATTTAAAAAAATATAATAATGTAATAATTTGTAAATTAGTCTTGAAAAGAATCATGTAACTCATTTTTAATGAATTTGTGTTGATTTGTCTTATTTCAGGTAGTTTTGTTTATTTTATGTGATTTTCACCGAGAGCAAGCGTGGGGAAGATGGCTGGGAGAATTAAAACATGGATGAACGAAACAAAAAGATAAAATCCTGTCAATGTATGAGCCTTATTAGATTTTTTGCCCTTTAGGTCATATTCTAAAAATATTATTTTGCCTGAGGTTATTAAGTGTTTTAAAATATTAAATTCATTTAGGATTTATCATTGAAGTGTTTTTTCCATTTAATTAATTAGAATGAATTAAAAGTTGGGTAGGAAAATAAACATGATGAGACTACATTTTCTCACGAAACAAAAAAAAAAATGCTTCTATGAATGTCGTTCACAAGTCTCAATGGGCAATCTTCTCTTTAAATCATAACACTACAGAATTTTATTGTAAGTAGTAAAAGATTCAATTCCTACTGTAACTCTTTCTTTATTTGCTTTCTTTAGCACCTTTAAATTAAACAAGCATAATTTGATAACTTCTACCCTATGTGACAATTTATTTATTAAACTCAGCGACACTATTTTTATAAGTTTTTAAAATTTGTTTTCGGTTCCATTTAATTGATTGTTTTATACTTCGTCTGTAAATATTTTGTGTTTTGTAATAATTCATGATAATTAAATATAATTAGAATATATTTACAGAAGGGAATTTTTAAAATAATATTGTTTCAGAGATTGCAATTTGTTTTATTTTATTGATTATTCATTAAATTTTTAAGCAACAATACCTGCTATGCTTTGTATTTGCAGGTTGAGAGAAATTGCAAACGCAGAGTCGGTTGAGGAGCGTGATCACGCTATTACTGATCTTAAAGATCGTGACCCGTTCTTAACCAATTTTAATATTCGTAATTGGCTTGAAGAGAAATGGCTGAAAGAGGCTAATTGCAAAGTTTGTATAAAATTATCTACACCATGTTTTCATATGTATATAATTTCATTCTCCATTTGAAATTTCACTTATTATACTTTGCACAGTTACTAAGTTTGTTTTCTCACTGCAACTCAAGTTTTTGAAATAGACCAACAAAATGGCGAGAAAAAAAATACAGATTTTATTTTTGCCAGAATTGTAGTTGTAGTATTTCTTTCAATATCCTTATTGACATAATGTTACATAACACACTATTTGGTTTGTTAGAAAGCAATTGTAACACTCAACTTTCATCTGCATTAATACTGAACAAAAATCATATAAAGAGTAGCATTGTTTGACACCAAGAACATTTTTGTCAGTATACATGATTATAAAGGTCCTGGCTGCACTAAGAGAGAAGGGTTACATAACACCTCTATCAACACAGATTGATTGATTGCATATTGTTTAACGTCTACTCAGCAATATTTCAGCTATATCAAGACGAAAACAAGTTTGTTAATAAATAATCACTTTGGGGGTATGGAAAGGGTCATGGGACGGGAAATTGCGACTGCCACTGGAAAAGTAGGGTGAAATCGAAAAGGGCGGAAAATTTAGCCTTGTAGCCGATCACCTACGGACCACTCAAAAAAAGCTTGCTACAAGGGTTCTTTAACGTGCAGGAAGCGTGGCATTTCTTCCAACACGTGGACCTGAGTTTACATCCCATCCGAAAGATGGGTTGTGTATTTATTAATCCCGCACAACCACGGAATGGGTCCTATTTCTATATCCCGGGACCCTCGGGGTCAGCCCCCGTTTAGGAGGGGTCCCACCCCGCAAGCCGGAGATACTAGGTCCTATTTCTATATCCTGGGGTTCCCTCGGGGTCCTCTGTTAGGAAGACTCCTACTCCAAGCTCAGAGGATGCTGCGGGCCTATTCATAGGCCGGGACCGCGCACGGCGGTTTCAACACAGATAACAACATCCTGTTAGATGACGGTAATGTTGTTTAAATAAAACTAGATGATCCCAGGAGCCATATAGCTCAACTGTATATAGCAGTGGTGGTACATCCATTCAATAACATTGATTTTTAAATACATTTCCTATGAGGTCTAAAGTTAATCAATAGGACTGCTTGCGGTTATCTTGGATTATGTAGGGACGTGTCAGACAGTTTTTTTACTTAAGGGAGTATGAGTGTCAGATTTCAGAAGCATTCGAAATCCTCGGGTTTTATCCATTCAAACAGTGTTAAATTTTTTTGCACATGGATCATATTTTCTTGGTCATACGTCACTTTAAAATGCATAATATGGACAGTGTATAAAATTTAATCAACTTTCAATTATATTTTCATATATTTAAAGGCCTATAAACATCTTAAGCAAATTGAAGGAAAACTCTAGAGAGAACTGTTTCGCGCCAAAATTTTGACGTCTTATATCTAAAAAATTCCTACATGGATTTTCAAAATTTTTTGCTCAAGTTGCTCCATTAGCAGTGTTCTTCAAAACAAAAGGTCAGAATTTTAATTCTAATTACAAAATTTCTGACATTCGTACTCCCTGAACACCATCCAAGGACTGTTATGACAAAGCTTGGTGACAATTGCCTAATTTGTTTCAGAGGAGTTGATTGTTGAGTGCATTTGCCATAGGGCCAAATGTTAATCAATGGACCCCATTGCCGGCCATCTTGGATTACGCACTGACATCTCTGATACAAGTTTCAGCTAAAAATTGAGGTACTTTGTTAAAGTGCGATTTTGGTCCCCCTAAGACGCCTTATAGCTTGGAAACGGTAAGAGCTACGCAAAATCCGTTGACATACTACCGAAAGCTCATGTCAAGAGGAATCCAAAGAAAGAAACCCCATCAAAATCCGATGAAAAATAAAAATCTGAGGTACTTTGTAAAAGTGCGATTTTGGCCCCCTTAGACCCCTTATAGCTCGGAAATGGTATAAGCTACGCAAAATCCATCGACACACTACCGAAAGCTCATGTCAAGAGGAATCCAAAGAACGAAACCCCATCAAAATCCGATGAAAAGTAAAAAATTGAGGTACTTTGTAAAAGTGTGACTTTGGCCCCCTTAGGCCCTTATAACTCGGAAACGGTAAGAGCTACGCAAAATCCGTCGACACACACCTCCGGAAGATCATGTCAAGACGAATCCAAAGAAAGAAACCCCGTCAAAATCCGATGAAAAATAAAAAATTGAGGTACTTTGTAAAAGTGCGATTTTGGCCCCGTTTGACCCCTTATAGCTTGGAAAGTGAGTTATCCAAAATCTGATATTTGTGCACCATGTTTATTTTTCATAAGGAATCCAATGAAAAAACTGCATCAAAATCCGACTAGAAAAAAAAATAATTTAAAAATTTCCCATAGGGTCCAATGTTAATCAATGGGTCCCACTGGCGGCCATCTTGGATTACGCATGGACATGTCAGACAAAATTTTTCATTTACACCACCCAAGGACTAATGTGACAAAATTTGGTTGCAAATGGCCCAGAGGTATTTGTGTGATCTTTATCTTGCCGTGTTTTTATGGATTTACGATGTTCTTGAATATGCTTCGGTATTCATTTGGATATATAATAATCATATTTGCTACTCCGTATCTAGAAATCTTTGTCATTGCTAATGTTTGTATTTGTATTAATTTCATGTATGATTCATCTTTGTCTATTAAAGAGGTCTCTCATTAATTGTATTGGTTTTTAAATTATTTGCATTACATTGTTATAAAATTATCTTGGACAGAGATCAGTGGCCACTGGTCACATTGAAAGCTGCTTTAAAGATTTTTAAACTGCCCTTGATTTATGAGAGTTGTGTCTCAAGTATTTTTTCCTCATCTCATTACATGTATATCTTTTACTTTAAATACATCAGTCATTAATAAATCAGGATTGGTTTTCTTTTTAAAAGATGCTTCTTGCAGATGTCCATATTTTAAATTGTGGCCTAAAGGGAGTTATCTTTCTTTACAGCAGGTATGATTCACTTCTTGACTTGATTTATTGTTAAATGTTTGCGATATATTAGAGACGTTCAGAATGTTCAATTAAATATGTTAAATTAATTTGGAAGATACAAGAGATTTCTAAAAACTTCTCTTTACAGAAAGATCAACTGTATTATCTGTAACTGAAATTTATATTATTTCAGTTGGAATAAAGGAAAGGAAAAATATCAATTTTACCTTTCTTTTTAAATGATAAAGCTCAAGCGTCTTAGAAAGTACACCTAATCTGAAGAAGGATAACTCATGCAAATGGGAGAAAATTCATGTAAACCGAAAACAGGGGATAGCTTCGAACATAATATGTGAAGAAAAACAACATTAAAATTGCAAAACCACTTTAGTTATCCCCGTACATTTACCCCTCACTATTTGTAGAACACAAAAATTAAAACAAACAGAAAAATTCAACGTGTACAATTAAAACAAACTTAAATTTACTGATTGGCACAAAAAGGAAAAAAAAATAGCTGTTCTGGCTAATATAAAAAAATATTGAAATACTGGTCATCCATTAGCGCACTTCACAAAGTACATGTACCGCTATATTGGAAGTCAATAATTATTCTTTTAATCTTTGCTTGGTATATCAATCAATTTAGCCATTAATTCAATTTTTCTTTCCTCCTTAGCCATCCTGTCATTATGTTGGGTTTGAAGCTCCTGCAATAATTTTTGCTGATCATCCCTCATTTCATGCAGAAAGTCAATAACTTCACTATCAGATGTTTTCTTTTTGTTTTGTTCATTACTTGGACTTACTGGAGAGAATCTCCTTTTACATGAAGGTGTTGGTTGGGTTACTGAGCTTGTAGAATCAATATTTTTATCAAGTTTATTATTGCTGTTTTCTATGCTATTATTATTATCATCAGTAAGAACTGACAGGGTTGAACTTTGGTCTATATCCATACACTTCATTCAGTTCTTTAAAAAAGGTACATTCTTTTTTATCGTTACCAGATTTGGAATTGTGATCAATTGTGTCTCTGTAATTCTTTGTGAGGTTTTTCCATTTACATTCTTTTTTATCGTTACCAGATTTGGAATTGTGATCAATTGTGTCTCTGTAATTCTTTGTGAGGTTTTTCCATTTCTGTTCACATTGTGATGCAGTAAAAGAGAATCCAAGACCTGTCATGCTTTTAGATATTTTTTCATAGACAGACTTCTTTTTGTATCCAACTTTGTTAAATAAATGATCATTTTCAGTGTGAAGCTGAATTAATTAAAGCACTGCTTCTTTTGACCACTGCCTAACTGTTACTATGTTTTGATTACTGATGGTTCTTTGGGTATCATCATTACACTTTTCTTCATTTCCGTCTTTGTTGCAATCAGTTTCTGGTTTATCGTCACTTGACTCTGAAAGCATAATTATTTAATGTAATGTGAACTGCCACCACTTTGAAAATGTTAAGTTATCCAGGCTACCTTAAACAGAGTTCTATCATCCTGCAAAGTTTCATTTAAATCTTCAAAATTTCAAATAAACAATGAAAGGATATTTGGAGTAAATGCACATTAGACAATGCTTTTATTGTTGTTCTTCATCATAAAGTCACCATGAGGCCATCAGCAACAGCCCCTAGCACCTGTTTGAGCAGAGTTCATTGCCAAATGTCGAACAACCCTAAATCCATGTCAGAATCTACATTTTGAGTAATATGTTTTTATGGACTATTTGAGCAACTCCTTATTCATAAGACGTTTTTCCCTAATATTTCATGTACATTTTATGCAAGTAAAATATATGTACTGTATTAAGCCTAAATAATTATGTTTTTCCAGTATCCTGACCGTCCCCAAGTAACATGTACATTGTAGGTTGTCAAAAAATACAACCCAAAATTCCAGTCTTTCCAGTCTTAACTACTACATAAGCAGCTAGGACAGCAACAGTTTCTGTCAGAAACAATATCTACCTGTGAATTATCAGGAAACCATAACAGTGGGCATTTATACATTTATATAAACTTGCAAGTACAAAATGCAAATAAAGGCCTGCCTACCTACTCTAATTTTTATGAGGATGTTACTGGGAATTCAGAATTTTTTTATAAGGCCTTACATTTTAGTAATGATTTTACCTGTAGTGGTTGTACTGTCTGTAAAGTTGCAAATGACTTGGTCAAAATTTGACCAATCAACCAACAGGTTAATAATCCATGGGTATTGTATTGTTGCTGCCACTACCTCTTTTCCTCTTTCGTTTAAATTTTCTTGAACTTTTTTGTACAGAGGTTTTTTCTTGTTGTAAACAATTACTGGGATGTCAGCAGGTTGAACTTTTCTTTTGAATAAATCTGCTTCCTCTTCATTTTCACAAACATAACTTTTCAAAATTTCTTTGGAAGCAAATTTATGAAATGCTGTAGGAAGGATCATGGAAATAGGTCCCTCTACGTGGGACTCAGTGCTGGTTCTGCCGGTGTTTGTAACTTCTGCATTGTTCTCGTTGCCTGAAATCATAGGAATTCCTGTATTTATTTGGGTAACAATTACAAATTTAACATTGGACTATCTACATGGTTTTATATACAAATCTTGTGAATTTGGTACATAAAAATAAGGTCCTGTGTTAAGATTATCTCTACAAAGAAAGTTTGTTCAAGAAGATTGCAAACTGGACAATGTCTTGCTACGTAAACTGGACTATCCCATTTACTTTTTACGGATATTATTGTTTTATTTTAGCAGACAAATTACAATCTATTTTCTTACTTTTATTCTCAAAACAGGGCAAACAGGACAATGTGTTGCTACATTAAATAGACTCCCTTGACCCGTTCTTGATAATTATGGAGAATAATCACCAGTCCACAATAATGCTTTTGTTTGTGTGTCAGATTTTTTTACAATGAACAATGGCTATTTTTTAATTAAAGGTTATTTTAAGAGTTCAGGTAGGGAAATTAAAAAGGTTGAGAATGCATGAATTTAGGGAGCAACCATTTGATTTTTGGGGGGCGGGGTGCTATTGTAAGCGCACTTTCTTTCCGGCCTGCAGAACGTCCGGGTACATAAATACTCTAATGTATTTCTACCTTGCAATAGTGCGTTTATTCCATCAGAACAAATACCCTAGTGTATAATTGTCTTGGAATGTTTGCCCTAGTGTATGAACATGATGAAAGAATACACGGGTTGAAAGAATTCACTGTTACACTACACTATGCCTATGGTGAAATTTCAAATCAGAAGGCAGGATGAAAAAAATCTCCATAGCCCCATAAAAATCAAATGGTTGCTCTCTTGAGGCCCTGTAGCAGACAATGTTTCGTGAAATCAAGACGGAATTAAACAACTTAACCCAAAGTAAATTACCAGCTTCTTTTATGTAAATCCCTCCTATTTGGAAGCACTCGGATATATCCGATAAAATATAGTCGATATTTAAAATTGTAGCAAAAGTTTAAAAGTTCATTTATGATCGCAAATTTAAAACATCCATGCAGTGTATATTCAACTTATCGTGCTTGATTAAATAATAGTAGTATCTCTGGATATGGGATGTTGTCTCCTGGACATTTACCCCATTTCCTTTCTTTTTCATATGAAATATTTGTTGCATACAGCACATCAGAATGACACAGTATACGGGACTAAAAAAGGAACAAGTAGAATGGACATGTCATATGTGCATCACAGATGTGCACACCTCTCCATCCATCATTTGCTATGAGTGTCTCGAATGGCAACATCAAAAATGTGCCGTCTTAAAAGCTGCACCGAAACCGCGCTTTTGGTTTTGCACTGATTGCTGTAGAAAATAAAAGTTGATTGAAATATTAAAATAAAGTTTTTTTACCACAATTTATATTTGAGAATCTACATTTTTCATTTATTCTAAAAAAAAACTTTATTCTTGAATGAAATATTTTGTGTAACAATAATGTGTAACAATAACTTGGACGTTTATTGTTACACACAAGAAATGTCAGTTCCGTATCCGGCAATGTACTCCGAATATTTTTTTTTGTTTAACAATAATTTCCTGTTATTTTTACATATCTGTGTAACCGTCCCCGGGTAACCGTATCCAGTGCCAAAGGTTTATCCACTTGGTTTTCCAATTTCGTTTATAACATAGCTCTTGATTCTTTGTAGTTGATTTTTTTATTCTAATATCGGTATACTCTGGACAACGTAGATATTGAAGATCTTCCGGTTCTAGCCTGCATAACGGACATGTCGGGTTTACCTCTGCCTTGTTGAATTTTGCTTTCAGGGATGGTAACATATATGTACCTGTAAGCATACGTGTCTTTATTGTTGCATTTCTGACATCTTTAACGGAGTTTCAAATAGTGTCCCAAACAAACAAAACACCCAGCAGATATTGTGAGTTTAATAAATGTTCCTCGATGCCGTGCTATGACTAGTACTGGTTCTTTTATGACTTAAATGCACTCCAACAATTAAACATTACCTGTTCCACAGCAGCTATGACTTGGACTGTTAAATGTGTCGAAACTTTCGAATTCCTGGCCACATTCGCTGCACTGCAAAACACAATCGACTATGGAGGACAGGGAAAGGAAACCGCCGAAACCGCACGCGGAGGTGGTTTGTTCGGTTTCCGAAACTGGTTTGGGGTTTGAGACAATAAATTAAAAAAAAACTGGTTTTGGTTTAAAACCAGTTACAAACCGGTTTGCCAAATAAATAGAAAGTTTGTAAAACCAAATCAAAACCAGAACTGGTTTAAATGCAATAAAAACGCCCGGAATATAAGGATTCGGCTCGAAACGGTGCGGCTCGCATTTTCCCGCGTTTCTAAGCCTCATCCTTATATTGCGTTTATGTCAAGTCAATGTACTGTTATTGTCTTTGTATGTATATTAACAAAACTGAAAACAAAGAAGATGCAGCAGAAAAACCCAAACTTAACAAATAGAAGACAGGAAAGCGCATTTAATAAAAAGAAAAAGGAAGCGACTTTACAGAAAGAATTGAAGATGCAACAGGACAAGATGAGGACACAGACTGCTTAATTTATATGAACTAAATGTAAAAGAAGCAAAAAACTAACTGAAAAAAATCAGAACCTTTGAAAATTTTATCAGTTGTGAAAAAAAAACAGTTTATATCAGATAATGTTGTAGAGAGATGAGTTCCCATGTGTTTCCACTTCAGTAAATGTCTGAATCGACATCAGATAATTCAGGAGTTTATTTACCAAAAAAGTTCCAATATTCACCACCTTAGATTGATTGATTGATGTTTTACGCCAACTTCAGGAATATTTCAGCTATATTGTGGCGAGAACTGTTAAATATATTGAACAATTTTGATAAATAAATATATAAAATATAAAACCCTTACAGCTTTATACAAGTTAAACCGGTGTGTAAAATATAAAAACATAATACGAGAAAGGAAGTTTAATTGTTATAATATTAGAACTTTAAGATAAGTCCATTTAAATCTTATGAACTAAATTGATTGTTTTTAAAAATTGAACGATTTTGTCGCCAACGACATTTGTAAATAGGTCTTTAAGACAATCAGCAGAATAAAAATCACGCCTGATATCGGCAACATCTACACAGTTAATTTAAACATGCTGAATTGTGTAAGGACAATTGCATGGAATACATTCAGGTCGATCATCACTGTTGAGGATAAAACAATGTGTTGTTCTAGTATGTCCAATACGACATCGGGTCAACATTACCTGTTCCCTACGGCTTTTACCGCAGGAACCAACTTGTTTACCGACGTCTGACTATATTCCATGCAGTTTATTTTTTATTTGCAGATCCCATTTGGCCTGCCATAACTTTAAAATGTATTTAACTATTAAAGGCTTCATATCAGTGTACGGGACTGGACAATCCGCCATCTCGTCATCTAGTGCATCTTTGGCTTCCTGGTCAGCAACTGTGTTTCCATAGATCCCCACATGACTAGGGATCCAAACATAAATGACTTCTTTGCCCAATGCTACAAGTGATTTGTAGAATTCGGCTATTTTCAAAATAATTGGGTGTTTTGTTTTTCGACTTTCAATTGCCAATAGGCAAGAGAGTGAATCGGAACAAATCATGAATTTATTTGATTGCGATACAGCTACAAATTAAAGTGCTGAGTAAATAGCGTTAGCTTCAGCAGTAAATATGGAACTAGCGGATGGTAATCGGAGAGTTGCCGCACGATCTCCAAAAACGGCTGCAGAAGTCACTCTGTCTCCATCCTTAGAGCCATTTGTGTAAATTTGAAAGTATTCAGGATTTTCAAATTTAATTCTTGCAAAGTCCTGCTGGATAACCAGAGGATTGGTATCAGTCTTTTTGTGTTTGCGCAGTTCAAAATTAAAAGTTGGTTTTGGGTTCAGCCATGGAGGTTTTTGGGAGTGTCTACAGGAGCTATTTCATTTAAATTTATATTTGCAGATTTAAGGTGTGGTTTGATACGAAGACCAAAAGGTTGTATAACGTTTGGGAGTTTTTCATAGCCAGCTTTGTGAAGAGGTTGGAAAACACAGTTGTGAGAAGGATTGGAAGGATACGCTTTAAGCTTTGTTGCATATTGTAAAGCAAGTTTAATACGCCTTTCTTCCAAGGATGGTTCATTAGCTGCAACATAGAGACTCTCCACAGGAGAGGTTTTGAATGCCCCTAATGAAAGACGCAAACCTTGGTTCACCACCATAGAAAAAAGTCACACCATCAACAGTTTTGTGAGCGATGGAGAATTTTCTTACATTAAACCTTTTTTTCTAGCTGAACATAACATTAGAACTTTTGACGGTCCCTTGTTATTCAACACATTGAAAAACATTGGAATACTTTACGAAAGGATATGGGGTAAATGAACATGAGACCATAACACATATGTACACTGCAACTGCAATAATTTTGATGAGCTGTATGGAAAGCTGGATGCATTTGCAGTCATTACAGATCGGTTTAAAGCTAATTTGTATTTCTTATTCGCAGCAGTATTAATTTCAAAAAGTAACAAGTAAAACGCATGATGCACAAGATGCCATAGAAGATGTTAGTAGTCAATGATAGTTTTATTTTCATTCTTTGCTATTCTGCTACTGCTTTTGATTGTTGTTGTTTTTTTTTATCTTTTATGACCAAATTACTTAATACCGAATGAAACATGCCTTTCCTTTTCACGTAAATAAATCTGTCAGCATTATGTGCGTGGAATGATTAATAGTTACTATCGATAACTTTGTATTGAATAGAAAAATTATAAAGTATGAAAGTAACAAACTTACTGATTAATATATATTGCGGATACTATACAGATAGGTAACTCATGAGGGACAAGAGCCTTTAATAAACATCAATAGAAAATTTCTCTTGATTAGACAAACTTGTAACCATAAATGGATTTAATTTGAAATGTAAAAGTTAAGGAAATGCATTGCTTCACAAGAATTTACAAACAACTATTATTTTCTGAAGAAGCTGCGAAAAATTATTTATTTCCTATAAAATCACCCCTAAATATATAAATAAAGACATATTTCCTGAGATCCACAGCTAAAATGCAAACGTAAATTGACTTTTTATACATGACTTTTCGGGTTGGGGTTGCTTGTATTTTGCAAAGGTGGATAAAAATTACAATTTCCTGCTATTGATCTCACTATGAAATCTAAATGCTGCACAAGTAAGATAGGTAGTTCAAATTTAAGAACCCGGCACCTGAATCGGTTTTCAGGGGCTTCGGCTACAGAGCTGCCGGGCGCGTCCCCAGGTGGTGGATAGGGGAATGCCCTGTCTATGCGGGGTAGTCAGGTCATAATACGGAAAGCCTGACCGCGAACCATGGTAGCCAAACTGTGTGGAGAAACGCCACGCTCCATGCAGTATAAAGACCCCTTCTATATTTCTCTCAAGAGAGCAGACGCACTGGGTGTCGTATGGAAGGCTAAATTTCCTGCCCCTACCCATTTCTCCAATTTTCCAGTGGCAGTCAAAAGTCGTTGCCCAGGTTGTCCCTTCCACCTTTATTTCTTTCTTCTGATACTTTCAATTTTTTGAATTGATTAACTTGTTCTCGTCCTGATATAGCTGAAATATTGCTCACTGGACGTTAAACTCTAACTAATCAATCAATTCAATCAATCAAATTTAAGAATTCCAAAATGCTTCATATGTCTGATAGCTTGTTTCAATCCTGCGATATGCTATTTGTTATGTTTTAAAAACTTCACTTGTTGACACTTGTGTAGCTCCACAATGCGCAAGGGGGACCAGCAGATAATCCTGTTGAAGAGTATGTTCTTGTCCGATTTGAAATCTACATTACTCATTTAAATAACTATAATCTGATTTGTTCATGTCGTGTGACATGACATTTGATATCTGGTAACGTTTGGTCGCATCGGGAGGTCAACTGGTAAACAATAAAACTCGATATTTTATAACAGTTAACCTCCCTAAATTGTGAGTGACCTTATTATCTGGGGGGAAAGAAACCGCTAGGTCAAACACCATCTAGGGTGATAATTTAATAACTGTATCAGGTTGATCGAAAATGTCATAAAAACCTTATCTATCACCTGTTCTAACCCCCATCCCCAGCATTTTGATAAAAAAATTATGCACCCCCGAAGGTGTTATACTGACAAGAAATTTTGCTGTATGATGCTGTAAGTTATGACTCCAAGTCTGTGCTTCTAGATTTTATGGTTTATTCAGTGAAGTCAATTGTTTTTTCTAACAGGAGAAAAGAGAGCACTTTTGAAAGATAGGTTAGATTATCTTGAGTAATTGCTTTGATTTTATTCTCTCAACATCAAGCCTACGGTACTGTCATGAAAGAGCGATGAAATTATCATTACAAGAGTAAAAAGAACAATCTTATGCTCATGATTTTGAAACATGGACCCCCGATGAGAGCAAGCTAGAATATTCTCTTTATAATATACACAGTTGACCATCCCTAAGAAATTTGACATTCATTGCCGAAACACTAAATTAGTGTCGGGTCCTACAAAAAATGGGGATGAATGGTGTCATTAGAATTGAAAAAACAGGAAATGAGGATGTGGGAACAATGGATATTCACATTTTCTTTACAATATGTGAGGTATCTGCATATCGCTTTTTTCGTGGAGGATCATAGCCTGGTATTTATACTTATCATCTGCCAACGTATACCTGTACGAGTTACTTGAAGGCAGATGACTCCAACGATGACACAAGTATTGATTTCTAAGGATAATGTTGGATGTTACATTTCAGTAGCAGGTGTAATTAGGCTTTGCAAATGGCCAAACTGTCTGTTCGGGCACAGGTCGGCAAACTTGTAATTTTGTGAATCAACGCCGTAACCCTTAAGGGGTTGTACTACACAGTATTTTTTTTGTTACATTTTAAAGAATATTAGACATATATACGACGATGACAAACACTAAGCATGTATACATTTCATACTCCTGTTGTTAGTAATTAAAAATTCATGTACAAGGAAATCCTACCTTTATCGGACTCCTTCTTCTTTCATGTCTGTTCCTGACCCAAACCAAATAAACAATGAGCAATATTAGTGACATGCCCAGTTTTTCGGGCGATCTCTAATACCGCGTTTTTTGAAACAAGTGTTTATTTTTATAATGCTAATGTGAACTGGGATGTGCCGTGTTGTTAGTGAAAAAATATATAGTTTTGTTATGTCAAATCAATACAACTGGCCATTGACAATGCATACCGTATTTTTAAATAGTGTGCTGTTCGCTGAAATTTGTTTGTTCCGTCTTCGGGTAACCGTACTTTACATAATGTTAATGTGATACTACAATGCTACTTGACCGATTGTGAAGCGATTCTTGGTATTGGTCAATCAGACCTCATGCATGTATGGAACAGTAAATTATTATTATCATGTGTTTCAATGCTGCCTTGGTGAATGTCCTCACTCCCTGGAAGTTTAGAAAAACCTTTGCAAGTGGCTTTTTACTTTCTATGCAAACACTTAATATATGATTCATTACATTGAATGTTCGACATTATTTTGTTATCATTCATGCAAGATATTTACATTTTAATTGTTTGTCTGTATAACATTCGTCATAATAGGTAATGAAGTTCTTACCTTTAACAGCAGTCTGTTTTAATCGACCTGTAATATAAGAAATATTTTGTTTGTTGTTATCACTTCGACATTAATAGCACAACGAAATCTTAGTCATTCTCCCAATATAAAGTTATACTTATTTCAAGGAAGGAACACAGCCGCACTTGAAAGGATTATTCTGATGCTGTAAATAAAAATGAAGAAACACAGTCATGTTAGCATTACAAACATATACAAACAAATCATAATGTGGGTGCATATGGTGTATGTGTGACTAGAGATGGGCAGAATTTAGCAAAGCAAATTTTCCCAGTGACTCCATCTTCTGTATGAACTGTTCAGTTTTCAAGAATATTTGCATAGGTTTTACATCAAATTACATTTAGCTTCAATTGTATCAGCGTATTTGCTGTAAAGGCAGATGATATCATTCTCCGTGTTACATGTAGACAAATTGAAGCAGTACAACATATTGAAACTACTGACTGTCGATGTAGTCTTTCAACTCTTGCACAATTGCTGAAAATAACCAGAAATATTAATTGTAGTTGTTGGCACCGATTAAAATACTTGCAAAGAAAGAAAGACATCGCGATATTTCACCGAGGAGTGTAAAATTTGTTGAACAAATTACATTTGTTGCTCTCAATCACTGAAGCCTTTATATCTTCTGCCTGAAAGAAGTAATATGAGCATAACAATAATTTCGTGTAAATACCTTTAATCTTAATATTGTGCAGGTATGTCGATTTTCTGACCGTATATAAAGATGTTATGTTAGTTGAAAGCAAAGAGTGCTATATAGGTAAGGAACACTTACTATCCCTTTCAACGAATCTTTCACCCATTTCTCCATTGTCTACATTAAAAGAAAAATTTTGATAAGAACCAACTTTAATGAAACATGTATTTCCCTAACAAAAACACTATCCTGTGTGCTCAGGATCAAAAATAAATAATGAAACCCACCTGTAGCGGGTAGGTGATCCAAATAACGATATACAAAGTAAAACTGGAGCTATAAACCAGTGCAGATTGACACATCAGTATCCGATATTTGAATATTCAGGTTACATACAGTTATTCATATACATGTATATGTATGCGAGACCATATAATGTTCTGGAAACAATTTTTCCATCTAACAGTACAATTGCTGAATGAAAAAACAAATGGCGATTTTAAATCTTGGGATATATTTTTATCAGTAATTTATATAAATTTCCATTGATCTACAGTGCCTGAAAATGTCAATGTCATCACAAACTGTGTTTAATGGGTAACTGTTTATTATACATTAAATGAAGAATGCATAACAATTATTTGAATAACAATGTATTAACTATGCTAAATAAAATAAGTGTTCTGTTTATAATTTTGTGAAGTACCAATAAAAAGACATAAAGGACATTGTTTTTGATAGGACTTCATCACGGCGTCATGCATAAAGCTCGCCAAATCCGCTTAATATTTAATTCTTCCTGTGATAATTACATATTAAACGAAAAATGTCCCATATACCATTTTTACAAATTATAAAAAATGCATTGTCAAGACACATTATAAACTCTTTGACATTGGGCCTAAATTAAAATATTGTTTGTTTAAATTTTCACAACCGACCCTCAAAAATAGTCCTGACCCTAAAAATCTTTCACCATTACTGTGTGAATTTATTTATGCACCTGGATGCCAAGGAAAGTAAAATAGTCCTTCCTTAACTTCATTTCATTGTGTGGCAAACTTTAAACATGTTGAATTGCACAGTTCCTGTAACAGGTATGTACTCATGTGATTATTTTTTCAATTTTTAATGATGATGATTGTGTCAGTAAAACTTTAGAAATCATATCTTCCAAGCGAAAACATCCAAACTGCTTTTTCTTCAGAATTTTCAAAGATGGTATTTCTTTCACTTCCAACTGTTCAAGCATGAAGAGAACATACCTCATCTGAAATAGGATATGACATTTTATATAATTAATTTATTATTATTTTCATGTTTATATACTTACCATAATTATTATCTAGGTAATTATTCAGTATGTGAGTCAGCTACTGGAGTTTATACATAGATGATATCCTGAATAATCAGTGCTAATACATATAAGGCAGGGAAGTAGTTTACAAAAAGTGTCTCCCCTGTAAATTTGTACACCTGTCATCTCCTCAAATAAACAAGAGTGTGTGATGAAACAGCCACGGTAAAAAAAATCAAATTTCTAACCTTTGCGGCATTTTTAACATTTTACATACTATATATCTTATACTGAAACAATCGCTGCATGGTACAGATGTATGAGAAATATATAACTGTCGTTGATAAATTTACAAAACAAGGTTTTTTAAAACAACTCTATCTGACTGTCAAAACTGTATGATAATTAGGAAAATTTCTTGCCACCCTCAAAGGCATGGGCGAAAAACCATATGATACTGATTTCTGTATATGGCCTTTTTCAGGATCCACATTTTTTCAAGTTTTTAAGTAGGTAGAAAATGGACTTTTCATAATATTTATAGCTCGCGAGTTATGTGTACTCACTGTGAAATAAATATATTGGGCAATTAAATTTTAGTATTTTCACATCGTTATTGAATTTCAAGATTTTCGAACACGTGTTATTTAGTACTGTAAAAGTACTTTTATTCGTGGATGCCAATTTTCGTGGATTGCAGATAAGTCATTAGTTCATGGGTTCTTAAAATCGTGGTTTAAGATTTTCGACAGTACAAATCAACGGGAGATTTGTATTTCGTTGGGTATCAAATTTCGTGGTTGAAGTCAGCCACGAAATCCACGAAAATTGGTACCTCACGAACAATTGTACTTCCACAGTATTTAAAGTGTAATATAAGGGTAGTTACCATTTGGTATTCATTTAGCGTGATTTGTTGACATTTTCGTTTTTATACTAAGTTGATTCCTGACAAAAACCTCAGAAAGAATGCATAGGAAATAAAAAAAATATTATGGAGAAACGCTACAAAGGGGGAACATGAAAATTTGCATAGGATTAACAGCGATATTGGCAATCCGTACACAAATTTTGTTCAAAATCTGAAGATGGCCTTTTTGGGATCCACTTTGAAAGACAGACACTAATTTGTTCCACATGCTTACAATGCGAATTGGCGCAGATCAATTTTTTTTTGGATATAATATTTATATCATATTTTACGAAAGGATATGGAGTAAATGAACATGAGACCATAACACATATGTTAACTCCAACTGCAATAATTTTAATGAGCTGTATGGCCATTTCGGAAATTTATTCCTCATCAGCAGCACTAGAACCCAAAGAAAGGAAACCCATAATTTCAAAGAATGTTTAAACGAAATCCGAATAATCAGTAATATCAAATATAGCTAAGGACAAAACTACGATGGTGGGAGTTAATCCTTCGGTTTTAGAATTTACATAAATTTAGATAATAGTAATTGAATAAAGTGTACACATGAGATATTATATCATGTACAAGTACACCATATCTAAGAAAAATAAAGAGCATACATCTCTACCATGGGGAATTAATTTACCAACTCCACACTGCAATAAAAGACAAACTCCTGAATTAAATATTTTACGAAAGGATATGGAGCAAATGAAGATGAGACAATAACACATATGTTAACTCCAACGGCAATAATTTTTATGAGCTGCATGGCCATTTCGGAAATTTATTCCTCATCAGCAGCACTAGAACCCAAACAAAGGAAATCCATAATTTCAAAAAATGTTTAAAACAAATCCGAATAATCAGTAATATCAAATATAGCTAAGGACAAAACTACGATGGTGGGAGTTAATCCTTCGGTTTTAGAATTTACATAAATTTAGATAATAGTAATTGAATAAAGTGTACACATGAGATATTATATCATGTACAAGTACACCATATCTAAGAAAAATAAAGAGCATACATCTCTACCACGGGGAATTGTTTTACCAACTCCACACAGCAATAAAAGACAAACTCCTGAATTAAAAATTTTACGAAAGGATATGTTTTGTGTCAAATTGCCATTTATTCAAATTTAATATACCTTTTACACTCGCTTATAAGACTATCCGCCATATAGGACGAGTCCGCCTTTTCAAGTAAATTGGCTCGTACTTTTGCTTTGACCCGCCTATAAGACGATCAGTTTCCAGATAGGTAGTTTGGGGAAAGATCTGTAGAAAAGGAAACTGTTTAGAGCTATGAAGAACCCCATTCGCAGTAAATCGTCGATGCCAATGCCCTGTTTTCAAGGGATCAGGCTACAGGGCTGAGATCATTGGCAATTCAATTAAAACTAATAGAAATCAATCTGGTACTGACCGTCGTGTAAGTGGAAAACTAGAGTTCGTTTTCATTTTCAAATGTTACAATCCTGGCTAGTTGATCAATCTGTTCCTTGATACCCTTATTTTTATTGCATGATTAAGCAACTGGGTCGATTTCAAGGGCTCCGTCTTCAGAATCCAAGTGTTGAGATTGGTAAAGAAGGCTACCTTTCCTGCCCTACCCATTTTTCCCCTTTTCCAGTGGCAATCAAAACTTGTTGCCCGGTTGTCCAAATGCAATTTGCATTTACCTGTAATAGCTTACCTGTAAAGGAAAGCGTCATGAAGGTATGTTAGGTTGGTTGTATCAACATCATACCTTAGTGATTTGACGCAGACTTCTTCCAAACCGAAGTTACAGCATTTTTTCTGCAACTCTCCCGTTATGTCCTATGTTAAAAGTTTCCCTCGATAGTCGCTTATTTCTAATCAGGGGAGGTAACTCCGGAAACTCGAAATGGGTCAATTAGAAATGTGAGTTATATCATGTCACTGAATAAGCTGAGTTTTCAATTTGTAAAGTAAACAAGCAGACGATGTCAATGTGCTTTTTCAACGGAAGTTAAATGGAACAGCTGTGACCCAGTTACACTGTTGATAAAATGTCTCATTGTGTATGTTTCTGTTATGATGGAATGAAAATGAATAGCAAACGTTTATTTCAAACAAGAAAATAATATTATTGCAATATATTAGAATTTTGCTATTTGTAATGTGCGCATGTGCAAAAAAAATGTATTGGATTTAGAACATATGTTTGTTTACAAAGCTAAAGAAGAGCGTCTTATAAGAACTTTAGGTTTCTTCTGTTTGTATCAAATATTATTGTGGAAAAGTTATCTCATCACATGTTGATTTTTTTTGTTTTCAAAAATGTTCCAATAATATATTTTTTACCAGCTATCATAACTAATAATGACAAGTCTTTGCATTTGGAAAATTTCTCCATATAATGAATATAATAATCAACAGATTACTCATTTTAAAATTTAAAAGTACCTTTATTAAGTTTAACTGTGCATACATTTTACGCAATAAATGTTCTCCCTCTCAAACACGATGTTAAGGTCAATAAATCTGAGGTCAACAGTCTTCTCCAAAGCTTCTCCAATAAATAAACACTAAAATCACAAATTGACATTTATCTTCATTCATAATTCAATGAACGATATGGTTGCATGTTTTTATGTCCACCATCTCCAAGGCATACATATCGGTTTTGTGGTCTCTGTAATCTTGTCAGCACATCTCCTACGCTTTTCATCGGATATCAACAAAAATTCAAAGGATTGCTTTTATACCACAATATCTACTTGTGCATCATTTTTGTTTTGGAATGCTCCACCTCTTCTGACAGAGATACCGCCTTTTTATGACTTTGTCAGTTTGCAAAGGTACATGGTTTGTCAGCATAACTCTTCCTACAGTAGTTAAGCATTTTTTATTTGGCAGATTGTAAGTATATTTATCAGAAACTAAGATGTGGCACAAAATGAATAACAACGCAACAATAACCCGTGCCTAGAGATTTCTGACATTATCAAGATTCTTTCTTGTGTCTCTCTTGGTCACAAGCAGTTCTGTATTGCATGGTTTTTTTACATGCATCCAAATAAAGTACAAGACATTTCTTCTGATGTTTACGCAAACAGAAAACATATTGATTATTACGATGTTCTACACTGAACATGCTGCTAGTCTTCTGTAGAATAATTTCAAAACAGTCTTGTTGTAGACTGTTGGGTTGATCTTACAAAGTAAAACTATATAATGTTACTGAAAAGATTGTATTTTATTTGATATCTTCGAAAAAGCTCTAAATATCTGTAAACTTAACATCTAGGGCAGAGGAAATGGTACTGTCTATATGTGTTGTAAATCCCTTACATAACTGCTCATTTCCTGAAAGATTAATCATAAGTTATACTTTAGTAAATAGTTCAATTATAAATAATTATAAAGTTAAAATGCAGAGAGATAAACTTAGAAGTAATCAAATCCTGACATTTACTTGTGACATCCGGAATGTTGCAGTTTTTGGTTAAACAGTATTTGAAATTTCTCTAATAACAAGGACATTAACTGATTTTCTAACAATGTTTGGCAGATTTTGTATTGCAGTAGCATATATTCTTAGAATAAAAAGTTTATTGAATTATAACCATTATTTGACCTGTTAAAAACCCATCAAATTAATCCATGTTCAATTGTTGTTAGCAATGTCTTCTTGGTATTCTGTTTTATACCTCAATAATTATCATTAACATTTCACTTTCTATTCATGCACCTCTAAAATTTTCCTGCGAAGTTTGGTTTCTTTGGAGAGATAACAACAAAATTAAAAAAAATATGAAGTTCTATATATATTTTTATTTATCAAATGAGTGTAATTGTCCTCCTTGGAAATTTGTTAGCAATGTCTTCTTTGAATTCTGTTTTACACCTTAATAATTATCATTATTCTATAATATATACTAATGGTAAAGTTGCATTGACATTAAAATGAATAAAAAAGGATATTCACTCGACAGAAAGGATATTCCCTCCATGAAAAGGATATTCACCGCGGGAAACCTCACGTGCGACATATTTTTACAAACAGGAAAATCCCGTATTTATATCGTCCAATCATATTGCCGCCGTGCGCGGTCCCGGCTGAAGAATAGGCCCGCAGCATCCTCTGAGCTTGGAGTAGGAGCCATCCTAACAGAGGACCCCGAGGGAACCCCGGGATATAGAAATAGGACCCAGTATCTCCGGCTTGCGGGGTGTGACCCCTCCTAAACGGAGGCTGACCCCGAGGGTCCCGGGATATAGAAATAGGACCCATTCCGTGGTTGTGCGGGATTAATAAATACACAACCCATCTTTCGGATGGGATGTAAACTCAGGTCCACGTGTTGGGAGAAATGCCACGCTTCCTGCACGTTAAAGAACCCTTGTAGCAAGCTCTTTGGGGTGGTCCGTAGGTGATCGGCTACAAGGCTAAATTCCCCGCCCTTGACGATTTCACCCTACTTTTCCAGTGGCAGTCAGAATTTCCCGTCCCATGGCCCTTTCCATACCCCAAAGTGATTATTTATCAACAAACTTGTTCTCGTCTTGATATAGCTGAAATATTGCTGAGTAGACGTTAAACAATATTCAATCAATCAATCAATCCAATCATATTGCTATGTTACATTGTTGAGTGACAACGTCATCGCCATCACTAGAAACAAAATTGCTACATCTAAATAAAAGACAATTCGCTTGTATTAATCGGTGCAAATATGGAAAGAGGAAAACACTTAAAATTCGTAAAAGCCAGCAATTCACACAATATCTTGGGAAAAAATCTCCCTACGGATGTCGACAACACATAGCATAGAATCGTCCCACATTATACAGTTACAAGTAGTAAAAAGGAAGAACACCAGCATTCATTTTAAGAAAAAAGATATCATCGACTATTTAGGATAGAAATTTTAATTCTTTAAATAAAATGGAATAAAAAAGATAACAGGGAACACGTACAATGGCCGAAAAAGATAGCCACATGCCAGAAAGTAAATAGGAACTGCACAAGAAAAAAAAACCCACAATAAAAATACAAAAGACAAACATAAACAACGATAGGAACTCGGGACAGCCGGACTTGGTACCGGCACCAGCAAAAGCCAGCGGTAGGGTTAAACCGGTTTATGGGTACCCAAACCTCCCCTTTCTCTGTCCCGTTTCCCTATCGTAGAATAAACATACGAATAAAACCCATACAGGTAGACTTCTAACTCCATGACCACAATCTAGAAAAGAAAAATGAGGGGACAAAACGTAATTTTGAAAGATGGGTCAAAGAGTGCTCGCCGCTAAACTGCCGGCTAGCTCAAGGAGCCTAGTCCGCTGGTAAAACACTGTCGCACTACGGAAGGAAAATCAAATTCAAAACTCCCAATGGGTTTGGTAAAGAATCGTCATGTATTTCAGTAGACATCGGCAGTATCAGTGAGAGGCCAGTATGTGTGTAAAATCCTCAGGTCACTGGATCCCAAAGCTAATTTAACGGACACGTGCAGAATATCCTGTCGATATCCCCTATTGCGTAAAGAATGTAAGTTACGTCCCAGTTTTTCTGGATTTTTAATCAGTTTCTAAGTTTTTAAAAAACGTTCGCTTGTTACATAAAAATATTAATCCCATCCCTTCTTCACATTATCTCGCCAGTGTTGAACAATCGGAAAAAGAAAAATGACGAAGTTGACTCTTCAAGCGAACATGTTGTTTAAAGCCTTGATAGCAAAACTACATGGCGACACCAGAATAATTAAGAAAATCTTATTCGTTAGAAAAAATACTAGTAGGCCTATCACTAAAAGGTCATAAATAACACTGATCGTTCTTTGAAAAAGGTACATATCACAGAACATATCAAACCTAATACTTTTCCAGTACTGAGTTTATTCACTTTATATAATTTTGGATCTCAAATTTCATTTAAAAACAAATAGCGTATAGTTCTATCATTATTAGCTACATGAACATTTCCTTCAAGTCAAAAGCCGGAAACTCAGTGTTAGCTAGAATCTATGAATTTCTGACAGTAAAGATTATTATAAAATTATATTTATTGTTTTACTTATCCTCAAAATATTTTTTTTTTCAAAAGTATATATTTCATTTATATAATGCAATGTCCAAAGCCTCTTTATATCGACACCCATAGAAAATTTCTAGGTGTATGGTATAATATATGATAAATGAAGAATTACTAAGTATTTATCGGATAATAGAATAAAACAGTTACTGTATTTAGTTTCGGTAAATGTGCTGTGTTATTGACTTTTGGGAAAACAGATATTGCCATGCGGCTCGGTGAATATCTGTTTTCCCAAAAGTCAATAACATTGCTCATTTACCTCAACAAAAGACAGTAACTGTAAATTATCATTTTACTTTCTATTCATGCATCTCTAAAATTTTCCTGCGAAGTTTGGTTTCATTGGAGAGATAACAACAAAATAAAAAATGAAGTTCTATGTATATTTTATTTAACAAATGAGAGTTATTGTCCTCCTTGGAAGTATAGAAAGGCCATTTTTGGAAATTCTTTGTTTTCCCCAAAAATGTCACCTATGAGAGAATTATGTAAGTATAATACAAATGATAAATATGATATTACATTATATGATATTTACATGTATACACCATGCGTCAAATTTTGTTACAGTTAAATTTTCATAGCATATTGCTCAACACTATGACTATTGTGTGAAATGTTGACTAAGCTTTGTAAAACAATGTTTCCTTGTATGAAATCTAAGTAATAAAAGTAAACTGAGTACCCGAGGGCATCAGTCTCAAAAATGCTGTTTACAGGCAAAGCTAAGGAGAGACTAAGCAAATATTATTGACCATCAAATCAAGATTGAAAACGTATGGTTTTCAAATAATGTAATTGTAATCAGAAGATTACTTGTGATATTTTGCTTTTGAACATTTTTTTTATGAAAAGACAGCTATATAAATGAGGTATATAATAATAATAATAATACACCGGTATTTGTACATGCATGTCCAGGTTGGAAAGGAAATCACTTCTTCCAAGAGCATGTAGAATCGTGCAATTGACGGTCAATTTTGAACAAGCAAATTTTCTTTTACAAAAATGTTACATTATAATTATAATTATGCTTAAAAATTGTAAGGTAAATAATAGATACATGTGATCAATTATTAAAATTATTTTGTCTGTGTTCCCTGCAAAATATAAAGTCTTTATTTAGTATACAAATATGCATTGTGCAATGGTCATAAATTAATATAAGTATAAACAAAATACATGGTAAAGTGGACCACAATTAAAAGGGTAAAAAACATAACTTTACTAAAATGACCAATAGTGGAGAATATACATGTATTAGAAATTATTGATTTTCTTATTATGATAATATGACTATGATGTAATGCCAAGACATTTTATTTTCTAAACATCCCTGACTAATACACATTATTGTACATTCATCTTCTTCAGCAGATGTTTGTTCCCCTGCAAAATATAAAATTTTATTGAAAATCTATATTTTTAAGGATGTATTCTCGTCATGTTTCAGTCTCGTTTAAATCTCGTTTGTAAATAATTTTTAATTATTTATATTTTATGTACAATAGCATCGAATTATAAAAAAATATGTTTATCTTTAAATTGTGTCAAAAAATTATTCATTTCTATCGAGTACTTTCAGAGTAATCTCAAATTGAAGACTTATGCACTAATTGGTTGTTGGATTCAGGTGGAATTTTCACAAAATATGGTTGGGTTAGAAAAAAAACATTGAAATATGCACTTGAAATTATTTTTGCTTTTTTAAAAATAGTGTTATATATATTTTGCAATGAAAAATCACAAAACAAATGAAGTTTAAACCATTACCTATTGGAAAATTTTAGAAAATCTGCATTTTGATGGAAATGTTGAAATTGACCCTAGAAAGCATGAAAATGGGACAGAACTGTCTTATATTAACACCAACATATGATTTTTGGAGGTTGAATTTGTTCATTCCTTCTATTTACAGCTTTTCACAAAGTATGAGAAAAAGTGAAATACTCTAAGCTAGATTTTTTCCATGGAAATAGTAAAAAATGGGCAGAAATGCATAAAAATGAGCAAAAGTGCTAAAATTGGTAATTTTCAAACATCTGTTGCAAAATAATTTACACAGCAACCTATGGATTGTTCTTTATATATGGAATTTATAGGGTAAGAGCTAAAAGTTAAGGTTTGAAAAAAAGTTTTATACTTTAAAATTTGGCTTTCAGAAGAGTACATCCTTAACATGTTTATAAAGTAATTGTTGATTTTCGCATAAAAATGACTATGATATAATGCAAAGATATATCATTTAATCTTGCAATGTTCTCCACATCCTTCATACTCATTAATACATCTGTCACATGCACCCTGTAAATAATAATAAAAAAGGTTATTCCATTTCTAAAAGCTAAATACATTATGTTATATTATCACTATGTCTCATTAATACAGAGTATGTATTTACTCTATGTTATTTAATTAAATTCAACATGTCTTACTTCATAGCATATGTCAGTAATAAACTTACTTCACTTTCCATGCCATAACCCTCACTGTGATTATAGTACATATCCTGACCATGGACACTCAGTTTCTGAGTTTTGGTTGTCACTGTCCTGGCCATGGACACTCAGTGTCTGAGTCTTGGTTGTCACTGTCCTGGCCATGGACAATCTCAGTGTCTGAGTCTTGGTTGTCACTGTCCTTGCCATGGACACTCTCAGTGTCTGAGTCTTGGGTTGTCACTGTCCTTGCCATGGACACTCAGTGTCTGAGTCTTGGTTGTCAATGTCCTGGCCATGGACACTCAGTGTCTGAGTCTTGGTTGTCACTGTCCTGGCCATGGACACTCAGTGTCTGAGTCTTGGTTGTCACTGTCCTGGCCATGGACACTCAGTGTCTGAGTCTTGGTTGTCACTGACCTGGCCATGGACACTCTCAGTGTCTGAATCTTGGTTGTCACTGTCCTGGCCATGGACACTCAGTGTCTGACTCTCGTAATGGTTTTCATCACTGTCATACGTGTAACTTTCATCTCTGCTGGCAATGCAGTGTTTGCAATAGCAAACTGTCTGTCTGGAATGTAGAAAAATAAAAAAGTGAAAAGAATACAGCACCTAAAGTTTCTCATAATGGACAAGTTTAGTTTGCATGTATTACACAGACAAGTTTAGTTTGCATGCATTACATCATTAGATTTATTTTCATCCAAAAAATCAACATATAGAAAAATGATCAAGTTGTTGCGGTTTTATAACCTCCTATAAAAATTAAAATATATACCATTAAAAACAATTGATTGCTCACAAATGTTAAATTATATATTAAAATAAGTATTTATACTTAAATGCGAAATCTCATCACGATTTTTCTAAATCTTGAATTATTTCTTCATCCATATAGCTCGTCTATAAGAGTACAAAAATGTTAATTTAGTTTTAGATGACAGCACTAGTATGATAGATAAGAAAGAGACTACACCAGAATCCATAACCACAGAAGGTAGTTATGTCTTGATATTAGTTAATGTTGTGGTTGGNNNNGGGGGGGGGGGGGGGGGTAGTGGTCCCTTAACCCTATTTGAAGATTATATTAAGTTCTAGGAAAGAGTTTTCAATAATTCACAATGCAAGATAATACCAGAATATATTTGGAAGACAATATGAACTCTTATTATTATATTATCTGACAAGAATCTTATAAATCTTTGTTATATATTTATCATAGAAAAGCAGATATGTCAGCAGTTTTAAGACTTTGAACACCTTTACAGTAACTAGTAAGTATAATTTTTCCTACTCATAAAATTGATAAATATCAACATTTAAGAATGTTCACTGGTGTTAGATTGATTGATTGAATATTGTTTAACGTCTACTCAGCAATATTTCAGCTATATCAAGACGAGAACAAGTTTGTTAATAAATAATCACTTTGGGGTATGGAAAAGGCCATGGGACGGGAAATTCTGACTGCCACTGGATAAGCAGGGTGAAATCGAAAAGGGCGGAGAATTTGGCCTTGTAGCCGATCACCTACGGACTGTAATTGTCGTAAAATTAATAAAAAAATCAAACATACTGTAATTTCAAGTTTTATCTAATCTTAGTTCGCAAGTTGAACAGTTCTTACCATTACAATATGATTGTCGCATATAATTGTCGCACATAACATAGGTCCCGGCTGAAGAATAGGCCCGCAGCATCCTCTGAGCTTGGAGTATGAGCCATCCTAACAGAGGACCCCGAGGGAACCCCGGGATATAGAAA
The DNA here is from genome assembly GCA_002080025.1 of Modiolus philippinarum. Lineage (NCBI taxonomy): Eukaryota > Metazoa > Mollusca > Bivalvia > Mytilida > Modiolidae > Modiolus > Modiolus philippinarum. The sequence goes on along the minus strand of MJUU01065036.1, from coordinate 80,836 downwards.
TAGGACCAGTATCTCCGGCTTGCGGGGTGTGACCCCTCCTAAACGGAGGCTGACCCCGAGGGTCCCGGGATATAGAAATAGGACCCATTCCGTGGTTGTGCGGGATTAATAAATACACAACCCATCTTTCGGATGGGATGTAAACTCAGGTCCACGTGTTGGAAGAAATGCCACGCTTCCTGCACGTTAAAGAACCCTTGTAGCAAGCTCCTTTTGGGGTGGTCCGTAGGTGATCGGCTACAAGGCTAAATTCCCCGCCCTTGACGATTTCACCCTACTTTTCCAGTGGCAGTCAGAATTTCCCGTCCCGTGGCCATTTCCATACCCCAAAGTGATTATTTATCAACAAACTTGTTCTCGTCTTGATATAGCTGAAATATTGCTGAGTAGACGTTAATCAACCACATAACATAGGTTCTACATAATCTAGGTTACATTCGCAGACGTACGTGAAAACTGAAACAAAGAAATAAACATTGATGTAGTATATCAACAAAATATGTAATATACACAAATATTTGGATAAAAAATGAATGGACAGAAAAATATTACGACCAAAAATATGAAAATAATTGAATTTACCTCTTTGGGCCAATTTCACGTCAGTGCCATGTTTTTTTATGCATCGTTATCATTTGTGTATCAAAATGTGTATGAAACAACCTAAAACCTGATAGGCGACCCGATTACAGTAACATGGCTCCCCCAAATTAAGACTATGCTAATTTGAAAATCACAAAAATATATCGACACAGAAAAAATAATGATACAAGTCAAACAAATTAAAATCAATGCTATCAAGGTTAAAGGACAAAACATGTACAATATAGCTACAAAACAAAATGCTTGGAGTGGTTTCAGTCTTACAATGCTTTAAATGGCTCTTCGGTGGGGACATCCCCGGTCTCCAGCAATAAAACTAGTTTATGGATTGGTCTATATAGTTCAGAAAGCTTGGTTTTTCTAATACCATTGCAATCTAAATTCGCAGTACCAACTGACAGTTTAACCTTTCGTACAAAGCCATCAGATTCGGTATATGTCTGTTGAATTCGCCCCATGCGCCACAAATTTCTGGGGGCACTGTCATCCTTGATAATTACAATGTCACCTACACTCATATTCCTCTTCGGTGCTACCCATTTTTGTCGTGTTTTCAAAGATGACAAAAATTCCTTTCTCCATCGGTTCCAAAATTCGTTGGCTAAAAACTGTACTCTTCGCCATCGTTTTTTTTGAGTAAATGTCATTTCGAAGAAATTGTCAAGGAGGTGGTAAGATAATATTTGATTTCATTGTCAGTAGATGATTAGGCGTTAATGGTTCTACAGAGAGAGGATCATTAAGATTGTTAACGGTGAGTGGTCGACTGTTTACAATATCTGCCGCCTCAGATAACATTGTTTGTAGTGATTCGTCGTCTAGTTGTGTGCCTAGTTGGTGCAACATTGTCGAAAGAATGTTTCTTACTGATCGAATTTGTCTTTCCCACACGCCACCCATATGGCTGGCGGATGGTACATTCATCTTAAACTGAATAAAATCACAAGTTTCGCCTAGTAAGTACTGATTGATTTGATCTAAGTTCATTTTACTAAGTTCATTCTGGAACTCTCTTTCTGCACCTACAAAGTTCGAGCCTTGGTCTGATCGGTCCTCTAAGTGCAATAAATCTTCTCAATGCGTTGATAAAGGAGCTTGTGTCGAGTAAATTGCATGTATCCAAATGTATTGCTCTTGATGACAAACACGTGAATAAAATACCATATCGTTTTAGGTCTCTACGACCTTCTTTAACTAAAAAAGGTCCAAACAAGTCCATACCACAATAAGTAAACGGTGGAGCACACTGAAGTCTGTCTGATGGCAAATCAGCCATTTTTTGTACTTGAAGTGGATTTCGTAGTTTGCGACAGGTTACGCATTTCGAAATGAGATTTGAAACTATAGAGTTACAGTTGATTATCCAAAAACCATTAGATCTGATCAAGTTTGTTGTTATGCCACGTCCCTTATGCTGAGCTTTGTCGTGATAATGTCGTACTATTAAGTTTGTAATGTGTGAACGTTTTGGCAAAATAATTTGGTGTCTGAGTTGGTCATTTAAAGATGAATGTCTTATACGGCCTCCAACACGTAAAATTCCTAGTTCGTCTAAGAATGGGTCCAGTTTGTATAATGAAGATTTTTGTTTCAAATTTGTATTTCGTGTTCTTACATATTGTCTCTCCTTTGTTACTGAATCAATGGAACGCAAAATGTATATCTCTTCACTGAATGCATAAGCTTGTACTTGTTTGATGATTTCGATCTCTGATCGTTGCATGTCTTCAATAGTTATCGGAAAAATAGGTTTGAGTTTCATTTCTCTTTTCATTCCCATACAATCTCTCAACTTCAAACAGATGGCGATTGCATGCTTAGCATTTTTCCAGTTAGAAAAGTATTCCAATCGTTCAACTATTGTCGCATATATCGGACTAACATTCGCAGAATGAACGATAATTCTTTTGGCTTCAGGATCAGTATGATCAATATCTGGTTTCGTATTGTCAATTTCAAATTTTTCATTTGTCCATAAAAAATCTGGTCCCTTGAACCAAATGTCACTTTGAATTAATTCTTCCGCAAATACACCTCGTGAGGCAATGTCGGCCGGGTTGTTTTTGGTATCTACAAACTTCCATTGTTCCGGATTCGTTCTATCACGGATTTGTTGTATTCTATTTGCTACAAAAACATGAAATCTACGGCTTTCATTAGAAATATAACCAAGCACTATATTACTGTCTGTCCAGAACCATTCAGTTATATTTTCAAACTCAAGTTCCTCTATTAAAATAGAACTTGTCTTCACTGAAGTCAACGCTGCTGATAGTTCAAGGCGTGGAATAGTAATATGCTTTCTTGGTACGACTTTCGCTTTACTCATGAGAAGTGAACAATGAACTCTTTGATTTTCATCGATCAGTCGAATATAAGAGCACTGACCATACCCTAATGTACTCGCGTCTGAGAAATGATGAATTTCACAAGCTGAAATATTTGTAAAGTCAGCAGGTTTAACACATCTCGGTATGTAAAGTTTCGCTAAATACTGAATGTCATTTCGCCAATGATCCCATCGCTGAATGATATTTTCTGGTAGTGGATCATCCCATTCATGCCCATCGCTACAACATTCTTGCAGAATTCTCTTGCCGACTAAAATAACAGGTGATACAAGTCCAAGGGGATCATACACAGAACTAAGAATAGACAAAACGCCCCTTCTTGTTAATGGTTTGTTGTTCAATACAATACGAAATTGAAAGGTATCGGACTCTATACACCACTGTACACCAAGTGTTTTAGTAGAAGGAAGTTTGTCAACCAAAAGGTCAATATTCGCAATGTCACTTGCCTGATCATTTTTCGGAATTCGTTTAATAACCTCTTTCGAATTCGAACTAAACTTATGTAGTCGTAAGCCACCATTTTCGCACATTCGCTTACTGCCTTCTATCAATTGTACTGCAGAATCTACACTTGAAACAGATTTTAGACCATCGTCTACATAAAAGTCTCTTCGAATGAAATTGGCAACTTCCTTACCAAATAGGTGTTCGTTATCGTTTGCAATCTGTTTTAAAGCAAAATTTGCACAACCAGGGGATGATGCGGCCCCAAACAGATGTACACTCATTCTATATATGCTCGGGTTCTTTGAGATATCATTATCATCCCACCACAAAAATCTAAGATAATTACGATGCTCAGGTTTTACTCTAAACTGCAGAAACATTTGTTCGATGTCGCAAACTATTGCAATTTTTTCTTGTCTGAATCTACAAAGTACACCTAATAGAAAATTTGTCAATGTCGGTCCTTGCAACAAGTGTTCATTTAAAGACTCGCCATTAAATTTTGCACTACAGTCAAAAACTACCCTGACCTTTTCCGGCTTTTGAGGATGATAAACACCATGATGTGGTATGTACCAAACGTTTTCTTCATTCGAAGAATTTACTTTCTCAGCATATCCTTTCGAAATGAATTCACTCATACTTTTAAAATAGTCATTGCGATATCGGGTATCCTTGTGGAATCGCCTTTTTAAACACTCTAGTCTCTGAAGTGCAAGAGAATGATTATTCGGTAACATTGGATCAGAACCTTTAAACGGTAAAGGCATCTCATAATGTCCATGTTCTTTCTTAGTACCTTGAGACATCAAATCAAGAAATCTCTTGTCTTCTAATGACATAGACTGTTCGTTTAAATGTCTGTCAGAAAATTCGAATTCTAGAAGTCGATTTACTTCATGCGGACTTAGTTCTTTTACTCTATTCTTCACACTGAATAAACAGTTCCTGACAAACTGTCTCTATCGGTTGCTATGCCCTTTTTTACTTCAAGTGCAACTATTCTGTGTGAATATCCAACGGTGTCATCCTTAATGCACGTAGGATCTATGACACCGACTATACCCCAACCTAAATCAGTTCTTTGAGCATAGGGTCCATAATCTATCGTAGGAATTACTTCTCTGGGTGCTAAAGCACGGACGCAATTATAGCCTATTAATAAACCAAATTCACAGTCTTGCACAGGTATTAACTTGTTTGCTATACATTCAAGTTCGGGCCAACGCTTGGCCATGTCGGCTGTTGGTATATGGGATCTATTTGCAGGTATTATATTTCGGGAATACACTGTCGGTAATGATATTTTCAAGTCACTATCATATCCACGCTCTAACAAACCCTTGATCTTATGGCTGTCTACAACTGAGTTTTCCGCATGCATTGTAGAAAGTGATAGCTTAACTCAGTGCCAGTTAATCCAAGGGCACGACGAGTGTCATCTAAAATGAAAGTCGTATCGGATTGTGTATCTAGTAAGGCATATACAAGTTTTTCTTCCGTGGGATTGTCTGAATGAGATACAAATACAGGGACGATCATTGCACTCATGCAACTCGGTTTAGAAAAGTTTAGATTCACTGCCCCTGTTTTAGCTGAAACAGATTCTTGTGAAGGATTTCTTGTTTCACTAGCTGGGTTAAGATTAGTATTGTCACTGTTAGATCTATCATTTCGTGGGCGATCGCCATGAAAGGCAGTCGGATGAAGTTTCGAACAAATGTTGCAATGTTTACGATTCTGACACATTTTTGACATATGTCCGTGACCAAGGCATGCAAAGCAAAGTCCCTTTCCTTTCGCAAAAGATTTCCTTTCACCCATCGGTTTGGCAAGAAAAAGGCGACAAACATCAATCTTGTGACCTGATTTCTTACATAGAATGCATATTTGTTCTTTGATTTTTCGAGTGTCTGAAGTTAAAGGCTTTATAGTTTCTGTTGCAAAGTTTCTACATTGACTATCGAATTTTGGACGTTGGAAACGAGTTGTTTTGAACTTATCAGTCGGACTTGAATGAGACTGAGTCTCTGATCTCAATGATTGTATGGAGGTTACCGGATCGTTTGCTATCATAGCTTCCTTCGCCATAAATTCAACAAATACTTGAAACGGCGGGAATTCAGACCTTTCTTCCTTGTATTTCCCGCCGTGCGCGGTCCCGGCTGTAGGAATAGGCCCGCAGCATCCTCTGAGCTTGGAGTATGAGCCATCCTAACAGAGGACCCCGAGGGAACCCCGGGATATAGAAATAGGGCCCAGTATCTCCGGCTTGCGGGGTGTGACCCCTCCTAAACGGAGGCTGACCCCGAGGGTCCCGGGATATAGAAATAGGACCCATTCCGTGGTTGTGCGGGATTAATAAATACACAACCCATCTTTCGGATGGGATGTAAACTAAGGTCCACGTGTTGGAAGAAATGCCACGCTNCCGATACTGTTCATTGCACTTAAGCATTGCTTCAGAAAGTCAGAAAATTTGCGCAAACCTGGTCCATCTCTAGATTGAATCTTTGGCCAGTTTTCAAGTTTATTTCGGAATGCATTTGCAACTGTGTAAGAATCGCCAAAGCGTTCATCTAGTAGTTTCTTTGCATTTTCGTATGCATTGTCATTCGAAAGAACAAAGAGATTTTCTACAACCTCTCTTACGGAATCACTAAGATATTTTCTTAAATAATGTATTTTTTCTGATGGAGGAATTTGCTTATGTTCAATTAGGGTTTGAAACGAACTTTTCCAACTAAGATATTTGAGCGGGTCTTCATTAAACACATTTGGTTCGGGTGGTGGTAGCCTACTCAGGCTTAGCTGTTCTGCCAGTGATCTCGTTAAGTCTTCTACTCCAAATTGTTTGTTGTTTGTTGAAGTCTCAACTTTCACATTTTGCGGAACAAATGTCGAAGCAGATGGATTAAGACCTTTCGGAGCAGGATGTCGTGTGATTGATGAGTAATTTATACTTTGGTTGACAGGTTGACTTGTATTAGAAATAGACTGACTTTGAATTGATTTACTGACTAACGGCGTAATCTGCCTTGGTGGAATTGCAAATGAGACGGATTGACTAGGTAACTGTCGACTTACAATAGGACTTTCAGCTGATTGGATCGGAACTGATTGGCTGATGTAAGACGTATCTGGTTGACTAAAGACAGTCGAACTGACAATCTGATCCAAATGAGATGAAGTAACTGACGTTACAGGCTGTGAATGAGTTGTTTGACCAACTTGTGACTCTGACTTAGTCACATCGGTAGTAGTTTGACTTATACCAGGTTGAGCTACATTTACGTTCGCATCCGAGTCATAATTTTGCAAGTGTGTAAGCTTCTTGGAACAATAATCGTCCCTATCAATATCGTCTTTATCATCTTCCTTAATGTTTGAATTTACTTCTTCCATAAATTTACCAACGATGTCAACCTTTGGTAGAGATTTTCTTAAGTCATCAGAACTTGATGCATGACTTTGAGTATCATACACATCTAATTTAGCTTCAGTTGCCTCAAGTTCACGCAATGTCTTAATTTTATCCAATTCTAATTGGGATTAAGCTTCAACTTCAATGTATTTCAATTTTGCTTTCAATTCTGCTGCATGTGAGGCAGCATGTGATCACTGTGAAATGTTGCTTTGTCTTGATGGTGCATGGGATCCACCTGACCCTTGCGACGTTCGTTCAGCCCATTCACCTTCAAGTTCCCTTATTCTGTAACTAATGTCTGTTACAAGTTTACAATTTTCTGATTCGTATGTTTCAAATTTCTGAATGATCTCTAGTTCGATGTCTTGCAAAAGATCTTTATGTTCGTGTGAAATGCTACCTGATTCAGTAATTAAGCGTCTAACGTGATTATGAATGCTTGTTACCTCATTCATACATTGTATAAGTGATTGACGATCCCTTCGAATTTCATCAATATCTTTACTGTCACTCAATAAAATAATTATGTCATTGCACCTTGAACGCCAAGCAGAACTTGCTCTTCGAAAGTTATTTTATAAAGTTTCTAATTGCCACCAGAACCCCTTTTTAGTGGGTTTACGAGTTCGTGGGCTAACACGCCTAGCGTCTTCGATATTTAAATGAGTATTATCTGAAAGAGTATTGTCTGCCATAGTTTGCTTTCAGTAATGTAAATACAATATGAAATGTGATAAAAATTAACAAACAAACAATAAAAATTCAAAAATATGGCATCATGACAAGTATGATAAAGATTTACCAATATTCCATTATTGCTATAATAAATGTTCTCACATAATACGATGGATAATTCTAAACATGTGTTCAATCAAATACAAATGTACAATCTTTCAAATGTATGCATATGTCAAAGTTTCATACAGTTTAAAGTTAATAATTTGATCAAATAGTCTAATCTTACACAATGATACCTATTGTTTCTGTAACATCTCACAAGCTGTAATCTTATAAGAAATCGTTGATAAAGTTTGTTACACCATGAATGTCCTCTGAATATACCAGTTCTTCAGTCATATAGGCAACATCAAAATGTCGTTCACAATATACTATAATCCAAAGAGAATGTATGTTCTATAAATATCCCAAATGTTAGTTACAACAGCATAATGTTACTCCTTTCTTGGTTGAATTTCGCGGTTACACAGTCAGAAAGGTCACTTATCTTCACATCATAATATTATCCAAGTATCATCAAACTATCGAATCTTACATATGTTCATGTCAGTAGTCACTTCCAAGAAAATCTTATTCTCACAAATTTTCGTAATAGTACTCATTGCCAATAGTTATTATTTTCACAAATATTTGTACCTATAGTCACTACCATTGTCACTATGGTGTCATGTTCATTCTTTGAAGGACAGAATTAAGGGGTAAACAATTTTTTCTAGCAAGGACGTATAATGAGTCCTTGGTTCTAGCTAGGAGTTTAAGCCGCGACGATTCAAAGTCGTCAATGTTATTTAAATAATTTTGAAGTCTGTACTTTCTATGGAACGTCCAATAAATACCAAGACAGGATTTTTAACATTTTAACTCCTGTTGTTTTAACTGCACATTTTGTCCATACAACTCGTTAATTGGTTGTAAATTAAAGATTCTCAAAACATGGTCCAAGTTAATGACAAGTGTTTGCAACTTTCGGGATCGTGCATTGTGAAGCACGGGGAAATAAGAACGTCCATTTTCATTTATGTTAGTCATTTCATCTGTAATGTATCTCAATGCTCTTCACAAAGTAATAATATACATTACACAGTCTGTTAGTGGCCTAATATTGTATAAAAACGGTCGGTAAATTTTAGAGCGTAGCTCGAGCCCAATATTAGATTTATTGACCTTGTATTTCACTAACATACTTTTGAAAACAATTATAATAACAATCATATTACAAATGAGGGTATAACCCCCATTCTGGACTCTTGACTTTGGCCTTATTTTGGGCGTACTTTTGAATTGACTACTTGAGTCCATGGACTCCACAGAACCAAAAGTTATAGCATTTTGGACTTGTACTTCAGTTTAAAAAAATATGTATAAAATAGACTCTGGACTTACTTAATACATATCAAATTCTTGGTGTACTCAGGACTGAAGGAGGTAGGGGGATTATACCCTCACAAAAATTGTTGAAATATTATCTGCTACGGATCACTTGCAATATGTTGCTCCATTAATAAAGAAAAACAAGAAAAACTTAATATTTTAGCTGACTACTGTAAAAATTGGTGAATAGAAATTAACACAAACAAAACAAAAGTAATCATTTTTAACAAAAATGGACGTTTACTCACAGAAACATGTTTTATCATCAAAGATAATATAGAATGTGTTAAAGTATATAAGTATCTAGGAATAACATTTAGTAACAGTGGTAATTTCCATGAGGCTAGGAAAGATCTATACAACAAGGCTCTTAAAGCCAGCTTTAAATTTTATAAAAGTATCAAGTCTGCATAACCCTGCTACATATTTTTGACCACACTATAAAACCAATCGTTTTATATGGTTGTGAAAACTGGGATGTTTTACATATAACACCAAAAAGGAAGTCCATGCCATTATATGAGATATTTAAAGAATGGGACCATGAAAAGTTTAACATAAAATTTTGTAAACATATTTTAGGTGTATAAAAAAACTGTACAAATGAAGGTGTTCTGTCAGAGCTGGGCCGATTTCCGTCATATATATTGATATTATCACATATATGTTTATGTACTGGCACCACCTTGAAAATTCATTTTCAAAATTGTTGAATAGTGCCTACAGTGAATACCTTAGTGGAAATAATCTACCAGAGAATTCCTGGTGCTCTAATATTAAACTTTATGCTGAAAAATTAAATCTGAATCTCAATATATGTAAGAACTTGAGTCAACATAAATTTAAAATACTGATTAAAAACATGCTAAACAAGATTTTTTAAAATACTGGAATTCTTTTGAATGTTCAGCTACGCAAAATGAGCACAGCAAATTAGATACATATTTTAAATCTAAATCAATATTTGAATACGAAAATTATTTAAACATAAGAAATCATGAAAAACGTATGATGCTTTCTAAATTTAGCCGCCGTGCGCGATCCCGGCTTATGAATAGGCCCGCAGCATCCTCTGAGCTTGGAGTATGAGTCTTCCTAACAGAGGACCCGAGGGAACCCCGGGATATAGAAATAGGACCTAGTATCTCCGGCTTGCGGGGTGTGACCCCTCCTAAACGGAGACTGACCCCGAGGGCCCCGGGATATACAAATAGGACCCATTCCGTGGTTGTGCGGGATTAATAAATACACAACCCATCTTTCGGATGGGATGTAAACTCAGGTCCACGTTTTGGAAGAAATGCCACGATTCCTGCACGTTAAAGAACCCTTGTAGCAAGCTCTTTTTGGGGTGGTCCGTAGGTGATCGGCTACAAGGCTAAATGCCCCGCCCTTGACGATTTCACCCTACTTTTCCAGTGGCAGTCAGAATTTTCCGTCCCATGGCCCTTTCCATACCCCAAAGTGATTATTTATTAACTTGTTCTCGTCTTGATATAGCTGAAATATTGCTGAGCAGACGTTAAACAATATTCAATCAATCAATCAAAGTTCGGTCAGCAACCATATTACTTCATGCACATCTCCACATGGTGTACTACAACTTCAAAATTTCATGAAAACCCCAGCATTTTTCGCATAATTCAAAAATTAAGTCTCAAATTCTCCCTGTAGAAACAGTTCTTTACTATCTCTTTCTCCTTTTTTTGATCACGCATTTCGGGATTCATAACACATGAGGTGAATTTTGAGTGTATTTTCTCTATAGTTATAGTCCAACTTGATTGGTTCAAATTTCGAGTAAAATTGCTCACTTGTCGAGGATAGCATGAAACTTTGCATAGTAGTTCTTCAGCTATGGACTCACTCTGAAAAATCAAATATGGAGGCCATAACCAAAATAGTGGACAAATGTCAAGATTACTGAGAAAGTCGATAAATATTTTATATGATTTCGTAAATTTAAGTGATAAACAATGCAAAACTGTCTATAAGTTATGAATATTGTTTAAAATTAATTTTAGATTAATTATTAATTATTAGCTCACCTGGCCAAAGGCCATGTGAGCTTTTCTCATCACTTGGCGTCCGGCATTAGTTAACTTTTTCAAAAAATATTCTCCTCTGAAACTGCATGGCCAATTGTAATCAAACTTTGCCACAATCATCTTCACGGTATCTAGTTTCAAAATTATATCTGGTATATTTGCAGATAAAAAGAAATGGCCACCATGGCTAAAAATAGAACATAGGGGTCAAACAAGTTTTTTTTGTAAATAACTCAAAAACAAAGTTAGATATCAAAATTTGACAGGGTAAAATTGTTCAGCATGATGAGATCTACCTGTGGTCAAAATTTCGTAACAATCCATCCATTAGTATTGGAGTGATTGCCCCCTAAATGACGATTTTTCATGAATTTTACAGTTTTGGCTGTTATTTCAAATACTATAAGAGATAGAAAGAAACTTTAAATTGCAAAAATGTTCAGCAAGACTAGATGTACAAAAAAGATAATATGATCGAAATTATTGGAAGATGTCTTGTAAGAATTGCCCATACATGACGATTTTTCACAAATTTTGCTCATTTTGGCTATTATTTAAAAAATATAGGAGATAGAAAAGAAACTTTAAACTGCAAAATTTCAGTGGGGATTTTTCTTGGAATCCTTTTGACAAAATAAAAGGAAACAGTTTTTAACAAATTCCTCTAGGATGTACCAATTTTGCCCAAAATGAGGTCAAAGACATGAAAGACGCAAAAAAAAAACTTGTTCATGAGATAGACTTTTTATTTCTTGTCCTTTTTTGAATTGATTTATTTCATTGTATTCCTTTTAGAAAGATGTTTCTGTATCAAGACAACAGATTTTTTCTGTCTCTTACTGTTCTGGAGATAATTTGGGCAAAAGGGAGCACTTGCAGAAATTTTCAACACAGAAATTACTGTGTCTGCATTTTTAGAATGAATGTGTCACGATAAAAAAATATATGTACTTTATCCATATATTTATTTTTTTTCCTTTGTCATCATGCTGTGGTTGTATCCAACTACGCTGGCGTAGCTCCTCAGTTGCAATTTGGACTTGATAGGTCCTTTCACTCAAATAAGATTGACAAAAGCAATATTCACATCATTGCAGCCATATAAAGTGAACATGGTGTAGAGTTGACTCGTTATCTCAAAACTGAAGGGACCACAAGAAAAATTTGAATCAACGGAAGTTTGGCTTCACGAAATCAACAAAGGTTGAGCAGGAGAAAAGGGAGATAACCACAGACCTATTGATTGATGGTGTTTTACGCCTGATCAGTACAGAAAGACTATATACAGGTGATTTAAACATGAAACGGATGATAAAAATGAACATGAATTTTTAAAAATGTGTGGGTGGGATGGGACCGAGGGGGCCGCTATTGCACGCCACAGTGAAAAGGTTGAAAAGTTTAGGGTCGGAAACTTTAGCCGGCACCCGCGGCATGAAAGGCTTACTCTTGTCGAACTCTGACAGTGGTCTTTAACGTGCCAAAAGCATGGCCTTAGTTGACAGGGGACTACGTAGTCCTTAAGTCAAAACAGCCACCTACGTCCCTCAGCATGGGTTCTACTGCCGGACGAAGATGTCAGGGTGACCATGTTTCTTTACGGCAGCCACCCTTGTGGTTGTCAGTGCTTTTCATTCACAAGCGTAGATGTTTGTTTTAAATTAAAGTTTGATCGTTTGATAATTGATAAATCAATAAAATATTTTATAGTTTCATAAATTATAGAATTACAGGTAAAGTCTTCAATTGCATAATCATCGGAAGGTGTATTAGGCTAATTAATAGTGACACAGGGCACCCAACAGGTAAATGATTTGACACTTTGACACATGGTAATAAATTCAAGATAACCATTATATATTGCATTGAAATTCATTTTAGGGACTACATTTTTACTTCGAGAAAACCGAAATTTCGACTTATCCTGATTCGACTAAAAGGGATTAAAATAACATTGACAAATAGGCAATTTTTTTTCAGGACTTTGACAACATTTTGACTCATATGTAATTTCTAGTCATCTGAGTTGGACACAACCAGAGTCTAATGTATTTGCAGTTTTGTTTTGCAAAGGATGTCATGATGAACAATAAATCAGATAATTTATTCCTAGGCACAGTAGTTTCAGACATTTGTCGTTATCTGAGGCGACAGGACTCCCCTCAGAATAGAAAAAAAATGTCCAGAGGTGGGCAGAAGAGTGCTTATCCGGTGAGTGTATTTTCTCTCTAGTTATAGTCCAACTTGATTGGTTCAAATTTCGAGTAAAATTGCTCACTTGTCGAGGATAGCATGAAACTTTGCATAGTAGTTCTTCAGCTATGGACTCACTCTGAAAAATCAAATATGGAGGCCATAACCAAAATAGTGGACAAATGTCAAGATTACTGAGAAAGTCGATAAATATTTTATATGATTTCGTAAATTTAAGTGATAAACAATGCAAAACTGTCTATAAGTTATGAATATTGTTTAAAATTAATTTTAGATTAATTATTAATTATTAGCTCACCTGGCCAAAGGCCATGTGAGCTTTTCTCATCACTTGGCGTCCGGCATTAGTTAACTTTTTCAAAAAATATTCTCCTCTGAAACTGCATGGCCAATTGTAATCAAACTTTGCCGCAATCATCTTCACGGTATCTAGTTTCAAAATTATATCTGGTATATTTGCAGATAAAAAGAAATGGCCACCATGGCTAAAAATAGAACATAGGGGTCAAACAAGTTTTTTTTTTAAATAACTCAAAAACGAAGTTAGATATCAAAATTTGACAGGGTAAAATTGTTCAGCATGATGAGATCTACCTGTGGTCAAAATTTCGTAACAATCCATCCATTAGTATTGGAGTGATTGCCCCCTAACAGCTTTGGCTGTTATTTCAAATACTATAAGAGATAGAAAGAAACTTTAAATTGCAAAACTGTTCAGCAAGACTAGATGTACAAAAAAAGATAATATGATCGAAATTGTTGGAAGATGTCTTGTAAGAATTGCCCATACATGACGATTTTTTCACAAATTTTACTCTTTTTGGCTATTATTTAAAAAATATAGGAGATAGAAAAGAAACTTTAAACTGTAAAATTTCAGTGGGAATTTTTCTTGGAATCCTTTTGACAAAATAAAAGGAAACAGTTTTTAACAAATTCCTCTAGGATGTACCAATTTTCCCCAAAATGAGGTCAAAGACATGAAAGAGGAAAAAAAAAACTTGTTCATGAGATAAACTTTTTATTTCTTGTCCTTTTTTGAATTGATTTATTTCATTGTATTCCTTTTAGAAAGATGTTTCTGTATCAAGACAACAGATTTTTTCTGTCTCTTACTGTTCTGGAGATAATTTGGGCAAAAGGGAGCACTTGCAGAAATTTCAACACAGAAATTACTGTGTCTGCATTTTTAGAATGAATGTGTCACGATAAAAAAATATATGTACTTTATCCATTTATTAATTTTTTTCCTTTGTCATCATGCTGTGGTTGTATCCAACTACGCTGGCGTAGCTCCTCAGTTGCAATTTGGACTTGATAGGTCCTTTCACTCAAATAAGATTGACAAAAGCAATATTCACATCATTGCAGCCATATAAAGTGAACATGGTGTAGAGTTGACTCGTTATCTCAAAACTGAAGGGACCACAAGAAAAATTTGAATCAACGGAAGTTTGGCTTCACGAAATCAACAAAGGTTGAGCAGGAGAAAAGGGAGATAACCACAGACCTATTGATTTATTGATTGATTTTGTTTTACGCCTGATCAGTACAGAAAGACTATATACAGGTGATTTGAACATGAAACGGATGATAAAAATGAACATGAATTTTTAAAAATGTGTGGGTGGGATGGGACCGAGGGGGCCGCTATTGCACGCCACAGTGAAAAGGTTGAAAAGTTTAGGGTCGGAAACTTTAGCCGGCACCCGCGGCATGAAAGGCTTACTCTTGTCGAACTCTGATTGATTGATTGATTGAATATTGTTTAACGTCTACTCAGCAATATTTCAGCTATATCAAGACGAGAACAAGTTTGTTGATAAATAATCACTTTGGGGTATGGAAATGGCCATGGGACGGGAAATTCTGACTGCCACTGGAAAAGTAGGGTGAAATCGTCAAGGGCGGGGAATTTAGCCTTGTAGCCGATCACCTACGGACCACCCCAAAGAGAGCTTGCTACAAGGGTTCTTTAACGTGCAGGGTGTTTAACGTCTACTCAGCAATATTTCAGCTATATCAAGACGATAACAAGTTTGTTGATAAATAAGCACTTTGGGGTATGGAAATGGCCATGGGACGGGAAATTCTGACTGCCACTGGAAAAGTAGGGTGAAATCGTCAAGGGCGGGGAATTTAGCCTTGTAGCCGATCACCTACGGACCACCCCAAAGAGAGCTTGCTACAAGGGTTCTTTAACGTG
>MJUU01065036.1:46114-61855 GCA_002080025.1 Modiolus philippinarum | reverse complement strand
TATTTCATTGTATTCCTTTTAGAAAGATGTTTCTGTATCAAGACAACAGATTTTTTCTGTCTCTTACTGTTCTGGAGATAATTTGGGCAAAAGGGAGCACTTGCAGAAATTTCAACACAGAAATTACTGTCTGCATTTTTAGAATGAATGTGTCACGATAAAAAAATATATGTACTTTATCCATATATTTAATTTTTTCCTTTGTCATCATGCTGTGGTTGTATCTAACTACGCTGGCGTAGCTCCTCAGTTGCAATTTGGACTTGATAGGTCCTTTCACTCAAATAAGATTGACAAAAACAATATTCACATCACTGCAGCAATATAAAGTGAACATGGTGTAGAGTTGACTCGTTATCTCAAAACTGAAGGGACCACAAGAAAAATTTGAATCAACGGAAGTTTGGCTTCACGAAATCAACAAAGGTTGAGCAGGAGAAAAGGGAGATAACCACAGACCTATTGATTGATGGTGTTTTACGCCTGATCAGTACAGAAAGACTATACACAGGTGATTTGAACATGAAACGGATGATAAAAATGAACATTAATTTTTAAAAATGTGTGGGTGGAATCGGACCGAGGGGGCCGCTATTGCACGCCACAGTGAAAAGGTTGAAAAGTTTAGGGTCAGAAACTTTAGCCGGCACCTGCGGCATGAAAGGCTCACTCTTGTCGAACTCTGACAGTGATCTTTAACGTGCCAAAAGCATGGCGTAAGTTGACGGGGACTATGTAGTCCTTAAGTCAAAACAGCCACCTACGTCCCTCAGCATGGGTTCTACTGCCGGACGAAGATGTCGGGGTGACCATGTTTCTTTACGGCAGCCACCCTTTTGGTTGTCAGTGCTATTCATTCACAAGCGTAGATGTTTGTTTTAAATTAAAGTTTGATCGTTTGATAATTGATAAATCAATAAAATATTTTATTGTTTCATTAATTATAGAATTACAGGTAAAGTCTTCAATTGCATAATCATCGGAAGGTGTATTAGGCTAATTAATGGTGACACAGGGCACCCAACAGGTAAATGATTTGACACTTTGACACATCGTTATAAATTCAAGATAACCATTAAATATTGCATTGAAATTCATTTTAGGGACTACATTTTTACTTCGAGAAAACCGAAATTTCGACTTATCCTGATTCGACTAAAACGGATTAAAATAACATTGACAAATAGGCAATTTTTTTCAGGACTTTGACAAAATTTTGACTCATATGTAATTTCTAGTCATCTGAGTTGGAGACAACCAGAGTCTAATGTATTTGCAGTTTTGTTTTGCAACGGATGTCATGATCAACAATTAATCAGATAATTTATTCCTAGGCACAGTACTTTCAGACATTTGTCGTTATTTGAGGCGACAGGACTCGCCTCAGAACAGAAAAAATGTCCAGAGGTGGGCAGAAGAGTGCTTATCCGGTGAGTGTATTTTCTCTCTAGTTATAGTCCAACTTGATTGGTTCAAATTTCGAGTAAAATTGCTCACTTGTCGAGGATAGCATGAAACTTTGCATAGTAGTTCTTCAGCTATGGACTCACTCTGAAAAATCAAATATGGAGGCCATAACCAAAATAGTGGACAAATGTGAAGATTACTGAGAAAGTCGATAAATATTTTATATGATTTCGTAAATTTAAGTGATAAACAATGCAAAACTGTCTATAAGTTATGAATATTGTTTAAAATTAATTTTAGATTAATTATTAGCTCACCTAGCCAAAGGCCATGTGAGCTTTTCTCATCACTTGGCGTCCGGCATTAGTTAACTTTTTCAAAAAATATTCTCCTCTGAAACTGCATGGCCAATTGTAATCAAACTTTGCCACAATCATCTTCACGGTATTAGGTTCAAAATTATATCTGGTATATTTCACGGTATAAGGTTCAAAATTATATCTGGTAAAGACATGGCGAACATGGCTAAAAATAGAACATAGGGGTCAAACAACAGTTTTTTTTTTAAATAATTCAAAAACGAAGTTAGATATCAAAATTTGACAGGGTAAAATTGTTCAGCATGATGAGATCTACCTGTGGTCAAAATTTCGTAACAATCCATCCATTTGTATTGGAGTCATTGCCCCCTAAATGACGATTTTTCATGAATTTTACAGTTTTGGCTCTTATTTCAAATACTATAAGAGATAGAAAGAAACTTTAAATTGCAAAAATGTTCAGCAAGACTAGATGTACAAAAAAAGATAATATGATCGAAATTGTTGGAAGATGTCTTGTAAGACTTGTCCATACATGACGATTTTTCACAAATTTTGCTCTTTTTGGATATTATTTAAAAAATATAGGAGATAGAAAGGAAACTTTAAACTGCAAAATTTCAGTGGGGATTTTTCTTGGAATCCTTTTGAAAAAATAAAAGGAAACAGTTGTTAACAAATTCCTCTAGGATGTACCAATTTTCTGATTGATTGATTGATTGAATATTGTTTAACGTCTACTCAGCAATATTTCAGCTATATCAAGACGAGAACAAGTTTGTTGATAAATAATCACTTTGGGGTATGGAAATGGCCATGGGACGGGAAATTCTGACTGCCACTGGAAAAGTAGGGTGAAATCGTCAAGGGCGGGGAATTTAGCCTTGTAGCCGATCACTTACGGACCACCCGAAAAAGAGCTTGCTACAAGGGTTCTTTAACGTGCAGGAAGCGTGGCATTTCTTCCAACACGTGGACCTGAGTTTACATCCCATCCGAAAGATGGGTTGTGTATTTATTAATCCCGCACAACCACGGAATGGGTCCTATTTCTATATCCCGGGACCCTCGGGGTCAGCCTCCGTTTAGGAGGGGTCACACCCCGCAAGCCGGAGATACTGGGTCCTATTTCTATATCCCGGGGTTCCCTCGGGGTCCTCTGTTAGGATGGCTCATACTCCAAGCTCAGAGGATGCTGCGGGCCTATTCTTCAGCCGGGACCGCGCACGGCGGAACATTTTTTTTTTGACAAATTCCTCTAGGATGTACCAATTTTGCCCAAAATGAGGTCAAAGACATGAAAGAGGAAAAAAAAACTTGTTCATGAGATAGATTTTTTATTTTTGTCCTATTTTGAATTGATTTATTTCATTGTATTCCTTTTAGAAAGATGTTTCTGTATCAAGACAACAGATTTGTTCTGTCTCTTACTGTTCTGGAGATAATTTGGGCAAAAGGGAGCACTTGTAGAAATTTTCAACACAGAAATTACTGTGTCTGCATTTTTTGTATGAATGTGTCACGATAAAAATATATATGTACTTTATCCATATATTTATTTTTTTCCTTTGTCATCATGCTGTGGTTGTATCCAACTACGCTGGCGTAGCTCCTCAGTTGCAATTTGGACTTGATAGGTCCTTTCACTCAAATAAGATTGACAAAAGCAATATTCACATCATTGCAGCCATATAAAGTGAACATGGTGTAGAGTTGACTCGTTATCTCAAAACTGAAGGGACCACAAGAAAAATTTAAATCAACGGAAGTTTGGCTTCACGAAATCAACAAAGGCTGAGCAGGAGAAAAGGGAGATAACCACAGACCTATTGATTTTTTGATTGACAGTGTTTTACGCCTGATCAGTACAGAAAGACTATATACAGGTGATTTGAACATGAAACGGATGATAAAAATGAACATGAATTTTTAAAAATGTGTGGGTGGGATGGGACCGAGGGGGCGCTATTGCACGCCACAGTGAAAAGGTTGAAAAGTTTAGGGTCGGAAACTTTAGCCGGCACCCGCGGCATGAAAGGCTTACTCTTGTCGAACTCTGACAGTGAACTTAAACGTGCCAAAAGCATGGCGTTAGTTGACAGGGGACTATGTAGTCCTTAAGTCAAAACAGCCACCTACGTCCCTCAGCATGGGTTCTACTGCCGGACGAAGATGTCGAGGTGACCATGTTTCTTTACGGCAGCCACCCTTGTGGTTGTCAGTGCTATTCATTCAAAAGCGTAGATGTTTGTTTTAAATTAAAGTTTGATCGTTTGATAATTGATAAATCAATAAAATACTTCATAGTTTCATTAATTATAGAATTACAGGTAAAGTCTTCAATTGCATAATCATCGGAAGGTGTATTAGGCTAATTAATGGTGACACCGGGCACCCAACAGGTAAATGATTTGACACTTTGACACATCGTAATAAATTCAAGATAACCATTAAATATTGCATCGAAATTCATTTTAGGGACTACATTTTTACTTCGAGAAAACCGAAATTTCGACTTATCCTGATTCGACTAAAAGGGATTAAAATAACATTGACAAACAGGCAATTTTTTCAGGACTTTGACAAAATTTTGACTCATATGTAATTTCTAGTCATCTGAGTTGGAGACAACCAGAGTCTAATGTATTTGCAGTTTTGTTTTGCAACGGATGTCATGATCAACAATTAATCAGATAATTTATTTTTAGGCACAGTACTTTCAGACATTTGTCGTTATCTGAGGCGACAGGACTCGCCTCAGAATAGAAAAAATGTCCAGAGGTGGGCAGAAGAGTGCTTATCCGGTGAGTGTTTTTTCTCTCTAGTTATAGTCCAACTTGATCGGTTCAAATTTCGAGTAAAATTGCTCACTTGTCGAGGATAGCATGAAACTTTGCATAGTAGTTCTTCAGCTATGGACTCGCTCTGAAAAATCAAATATGGAGGCCATAACCAAAATAGTGGACAAATGTCAAGATTACTGAGAAAGTCGATAAATATTTTATATGATTTCGTAAATTTAAGTGATAAACAATGAAAAACTGTCTATAAGTTATGAATATTGTTTAAAATTAATTTTAGATTAATTATTAATTATTAGCTCACCTGGCCAAAGGCCATGTGAGCTTTTCTCATCACTTGGCGTCCGGCATTAGTTAACTTTTTCAAAAAATCTTCTCCTCTGAAACTGCATGGCCAATTGTAATCAAACTTTGCCACAATCATCTTCACGGTATAAGGTTCAAAATTATATCTGGTATATTTCACGGTATAAGGTTCAAAATTATATCTGGTAAAGACATGGCGAACATGGCTAAAAATAGAACATAGGGGTCAAACAACAGTTTTTTGTTTTTTTTTTAAATAACTCAAAAACGAAGTTAGATATCAAAATTTGACAGGGTAAAATTGTTCAGCATGATAAGATCTACCTGTGGTCAAAATTTCGTAACAATCCATCCATTTGTATTGGAGTGATTGCCCCCTAAATGACGATTTTTCATGAATTTTACAGTTTTGGCTGTTATTTCAAATACTATAAGAGATAGATGCAAAAATGTTCAGCAAGACTAGATGTACAAAAAAAGATAATATGATCGAAATTGTTGGAAGATGTCTTGTAAGACTTGCCCATACATCACGATTTTTCACAAATTTTGCTCTTTTTGGATATGATTTAAAAAATATAGGAGATAGAAAAGAAACTTTAAACTGCAAAAATGTTCAGCAAGACTAGATGTACAAAAAAGATATGTTTGAAATTGTTTGATGATGATGTGGAGGAGTTATTGCCCATAAATAACGATCTTTCACAAATTTTACTGCTTTTGGCTATTATTTCAAATACTATAAGAGATAGAAAGAAAATTTAAATTGCAAAAATGTTCAGCAAGACTAGATCTACAAAAAAGACATGACTGAAATTGTTGGACGATGCCTTGTAAGAGTTATTGCCCATAGATGACGATTTTCCACATATGTTACCATTTATGGCTATTATCATGATTATTTCAGAACTATAAGAGATAGAAGTGAACTTTAAATTGCAAAAATGTTCAGCAAGGCTAGATCTACATAAAAGATACAGTACAGAAAGAGACGTACCATAACAAACCACTTGGAAAGACATAAATTTTAATCCTTTAGACATAAAATCACAGACATAGACCTAAAAAGCCATAAAACAGAGTGGGGAGGATTAAATTTTATTACCCTTTTTACCTGTAATTTCTTTGAAGTCTACCTGCTTAATTATATTTTTACCTGTACAACAGGAAATTTTCTTACAAAACTTGAGTTTTATTGCCCCAATAAAAATTTTTCAAGGTAAAAATTAATCCCCAAGACATTCCCACTATCACAGTGATTAGTTATGGTACGTCTCTTTCTGTACTGTAGTATGACCGAAATTGTTGGACAATGCCTTGGCCCGAAGATGACAATTTTTCACAAATTTTACGATTTTTGACTATAATTTCAGGAACTTTAAGAGATGGAAAAAGAGTTTAAATTAAAAGATGTTCAGCAAGACAAGATGTATTAGGCTTAAATGACAGGTGAGCGATTCAGGCCCGCTAACATGATTGATTGATTGATTATTGTTTAACGTCTACTCAGCAATATATCAGCTATATCAAGACGAGAACAAGTTTGTTAATAAATAATCACTTTGGGGTATGGAAAGGGCCATGGGACGGGAAGTTCTGACTGCCACTGGAAAAGTAGGGTGAAATCATCAGGGGCGGGGAATTTAGCCTTGTAGCCGATCACCTACGGACCACCCCAAAAAGAGCTTACTACAAGGGTTCTTTAACGTGCAGGAAGCGTGGCATTTCTTCCAACACGTGGACCTGAGTTTACATAAGACACCATTGGGGATATTTGTAGTGGGTAGTGAGACAGAGACCAAGAACTAAGCAGAATGAGAAAAAAAACACACGTGCCTTTGACTTATATGATAAAATGAGTTGTACTCCTGGACAGTAAACTCCAAGATTATTAACAAGATACCATTGTTTTTTTTCCACTTTATTATATTCTGACTCTCGACTAAGAGATAAAGATACATACATTATATGGGTTTTAATTATTTAATTATATTCTAATAGATCAAAGAATGATTAATCATTACTTAGTTATATTAAATGATTGCGTCTTTCTTCATTAATGATTTAATTAGGATGGTTTGAAATTATCGATCACTATTTTTATGAATTAAATTCAAAATTGAATCCGGCGTAATTATGTTAATATTATATCCATCCACAGCTAATTACGCATTATATTACCTTTAATTATCAGGGCGAAACGACCCACTTTTCGGAGTGAACGGGTAATAGAAGAGAAACAACCCGGTACCGCATGAACATATGCCCGAAAAAATACCCTTTTTGGAAAGATTTATTAAAAATATGTGACGTAAGCATGGAGTGTATAAATTAAAAAAAGAACGCTATAATTTAAATTGGCATTTTGGATTTCATTTATTATCAAAAATTGATTAAAAAGGGAATGAAGTCGTCGAGTTTTCATACTTTTTGCTGAAAGTTAATTTCGTCATATTAATATCACGTGTTTTGAAGTGACCAATCGTTAAGAGCAATCCAAAGCTGCCACGAAGTTCACTTCAAGTGCACTTTGCGATCACTCCCGCGATCGCATCTTCTTTACAAGTGCACTTGAAAGTGGTCACAAGTTCACTCTAGGCTGTCATGGAATCACTTTCGAGTGCAAACGAAGTGCACGCGAGGAACGCCTTTGGAGTGCACTTGGATGGAATGTTGCGTCAGCACCCACCTCACATGTGTAAAATGTTTATGTCGTTCGATGTACAAGCCTTGTCTCTTACAGGTAAAATGTTTTTGTCGGTCGGTGCACAAATCATCCTAAGGGGGGGAACATCAAGGAAGAAGCCAAAACTTAAATAAAACCGTCTTCAATAAAACTGAAATAGGAATTAAAAATTTATCAATCAAACTGGTTATAGTCCAATAAATTTCTTCAGAAAAACTATTAATCTGCATTTCTCGAAGCCCTGATTTAAAAGTTTAAGAATTAAACATCTGTGTCGTTTTGATATCTGTCATTGTTATTTTCATTTCAAATAGAAAGAGCAAAACTGACCAATCATAAATTTTGAAACGATATAAAATCGGCTTTCATGGGCTCATGCTACAGAGCTGCCAGCCGCGTCCCCGGCTGGTGGATAGGTGAATGCCCTTTCTATGTGGGTTAGTCATGTCGTAATACGGAAAGCGTGGATGCGAATAATAGTAGCCGAACTGTATGGAGAAGCGCCTAAGCTCCATGCAGTATAAACACCTCTTCTACATTTTTCTAAGGAAATCAGAGTTACTGGGTCTCATATAAAAGGCTAAATTTCCTGCCCTTACCCATTTCTCCCCTTTTCAAGAGGCAATCAAAACTCGTTGCCCGGTTGTAATGGAATTCACCATCCTGCTTTTCCCGATTGGTGTCGCTGCTGCACTATCAGGTAACTCGCGGGAAAAGTTGTATTTCATGCATGTTCAAAAATTGTTTATTGTGCGTGTATTTTCCCGGTATCACGACGTCACAGAACAAAACCTGATAGTGCAGTGGTGACACCACACGGGACAAAATATGAAAGGTGAATTCCATTCCACCTTTGTTTCTGTTTTTATACTAATAATATTTTGAATTATTGAGTAACTTGTTCTCGTCCTGTTAGAACTGAACTATTGCTTACTGGACGACAAATTCTAACCAATCAATCAATCATAATTTTTTATGTTGCGTTGGTAAAGATTTTGTGTGATATATATCATTTTTTATTTGCTGTTCTGTATAATGTAAGTATCAAATTTACTTCGGTATTTACTTATTCAGAGTACAAATGTATATGCATTAAATATGCAAATCAATGAGGTCTTTCTAATATTTACTTTATATAAAGATAATTGTAGTAATAGTCAGGTCATAATACGGAAATTCTGAAGACAAGCCATTCAAGACAAACTGAACGTGTAAACGTACCGCCCTTTGAAGTATAAAGACCCCTTCTATGTTTCTCATGCAAACGCATACCCACTTGGGTCGTATAGAAGGCTACACTTCCTGCCCCTACCCATTACTCCCATGTTCCAGTGGCAATCAATACTCACTTCTCTGGTTGTCCATTCTTTCTTTTTATCTTTCATCTTTTACTTATATTATATTCGAATTGACTAATTTGACCCCTTCTATATTTCCCCCTGAAGAGCACAAGTCGCTTTTGGGTCGCATTGTAAACTTAATTTCCTGCCCCTACCCTATTCTCCCATTTTCCAGTTGCAGTGAGATAGACAGTTCATAATTGGACAGCGTGACCGCAAACCATTTTAAACAACTGTGTGGAGAAACACCACGCCCCATGCAGTTCAGAGACCCCTACTGTATTTCCCGAATAAGAGCAGCTCATGGATGGCTAAATTTCCTGACCCTACCTTTTTTCCAGTGGAACACGTGTTGCTTCAGTTCATTCTTGACGGAATATATGTGTTTTGATTCTACAATCGCCGGTACTTCAAACAGATGGGGTACATGAAAGAATGTTCCCGAATAGAACTTTACATGGTTGATAAGGGATTCGGAGGCAGGCAGTAAAAAAAAAACATCTCTGGCTTTGAATCCCAAAAGGCATTACTCAGAAAATTTTCAAACACATAATTATTTTCTGAGGGTGTAACAGAATTCGTATGTGGGCATTGATTTGCTATACTTTGGAGAGTATTATTGAATGATTACTTACAATATGATGCTAATGTCTAAATTTTTGTTAATTTTGTTGAAAGCTGGTGAGTACCTTCCTCATGCAAAGCTCTGTCCTTAGCTAATTTTGTCTTTAAATTTAAATCACATTGGTCATTTGTTCTTTTGTCATTTGTTATTGTAAAATCTTATATGATTTTTTTGTAGATTAATTCATTTGTAAAAAATATTGCCAAATGGAATGACAATAATGAAAACTTGACAGCCTTACTTTAATTCAATTTTTATCTGTGGCAATGTGTAGAGATATCTAGATTAGGCAAATGTGCCTCTCTGATTTTGAGACAAGTGACAGAGCTTTTAACTTCAGATTTATTTATAAAATCTTGTGCATACAGCTTTCGAAATTCCACTCTATATGAAGTTATAGGTCAGTGAAAAGGACCTTTCCACTTGTGGAGTTTCACACATGTAAGTCTTGAATACATAATAACCAGAATGTGAAGCCAAAATTGAAAATATATTTACCGGTAATGTATTATAATAGATGATTTGTCGGTTTGTTTCTGTTCTTTAAAATTTTCACTAAATAAAGATGATACGTACCATACCGGACAAGAATTGTCACGTTTACCGGAGGTTTTAGCATTTTCCAATATAATAGCAGTTCCATTTTTTCCAAATAAGATATTACAAAGAGATGAAAGAGGAAAGTGTACCCTTAAGTGCTTTAGTTTGATTTTAACTCATTGAAATAAACACATCTATATGTAATGATTAGTAATGTCTCAAATAGTCTGTGTCTGGCACAGGGTTCCCCTTAAAATATATGTAATAAATATTGCTGAAATCATAATATGATTGAAAATAAATGATCTCAATAAAGGTTTTTGAAAATGAAACTTTAATACAGAACTTTGCAAAAGCCTTTTAGGAATATTGAACATATCTTCACATTTAGCTCAATTACCTTCCTTTTTTTAATTTATCACCTTCCTTTATAATATATCTTTCATGTAATTTGCTTCAATGGTTTCAGAGGAGAAGATGAAAATGTGATTTTTCTCATAGGGTCCAATGTTAAACCCAAGTTAGGTGCTGGCGGCCATGTTTTTTGTTTGATCGCAATGATGAGCAATGTAAGTAAAGGCCCTATTATTCCTGTAAAGTTTGGCTGAATTTGCTAAAGTTGAAGAAGATAAAAATGTGATTTTTCCACAAGGGTCAAATGTTAAACCTAAGTTCCCTGGTGCAGCCATGATTTTTTGTCGGATCAAAACAGATGAGCAATCCTTGTTAAGGACCTTTCATACATAATTCCTCTTAAGTTTAATTGAATTTGCTTCAGCGGTTTCAGAGGAAAAGATGAAAAATGTGATTTTTCCCATAGGGTCCAAGGTTAAGTTCAATGCTTGCAGCCATGTTTTTGGTCTGTTCGCTAGAAAATGAGCAATCTTGGTAGAGGACCTTCCATATATCATTTCTGAAAAGTTTGGTTGAAATTTCTTCAGAGGTCTCAAGAGTAGAACATGAAAATGAGATTTTTCCCATAGGGTCCAATGTTAAACCTAAGTTCCACGTTGGCCGCAATGCTTTTTTTTTGTCGGATCGGAAGGAAATGAGCAATCATTGTTAAGGACCTTTAGTATAACAGTCCTGTAAAATTTGGTTGAATTTGCTTCAGCCATTTCAGAGCAGAAGATGAAAATGTGATTTTCCCCATAGGGTCCAATGCTAAACCTAAGTTCCGCGCTGGCGGCCATGTTTTTTGTCGGATCTTAAAGAAATTACCAATATTTGTAATGGACCTTCCATACATCATTCCTATTAAGTTTTGTTGAATTTGCTTTGGCCATTTCAATGCATAAGATAAAAATGTGATTTTCCCATAGGGTCCAATGTTATACCTAAGTTCCGTGCTGGCGGCAATGTTTTTTGTCAGATCGGAATGAATAACTAAATACCGAAGTTACTGTGAATTTAATTTCTGCAAATGCGCATTTCGACAACTTATGTCTCTTCAGTGCAGATAAAATCTAAACGTTTGGAAGACCATAAACTCAAAGATGTGTAAAAACCGATAGAGAATAAAGAACCAATATGATCTAAATGTAAAGCCAAAATCAGCTAATGAAATGAGCAATCTTTGTAAAGGACCTTCCATACATCAGTCATGTAAAGTTTTGTTGAATTTGCTTCAGTAGTTTCAGAGGAGAAGATGAAAGTGTGAAAAGTTTAACGGACGGACGACCGACGCCAAGGGATGGCAATAGCTTACACTGACCCTTTGGGTCAGGTGAGCTAAAAATTGCTAAACATATTCATCATCATAATCAAATGAACAATATCTGAATCTCATAATAGACCTACAGAGGGATTCTTATCTAAAAATTATAATCCAACAATCTACAAATGCCAAGGGCTTTTACATATTCAGGGTTTCAAGCGCCGAATGCAATATCCTTTTTTTAAAATAAGACAGCACAAGTTAAGAAATAAAACAAAGAAAGAAAAACGTCATTTTGAATTAAAATTCCTCAGTTATGGCTTCCCTCCGGTGTTAACTATCTGCATGTCTTTTATCTTCCTCAATCAAGTACACAAAAAAATTAGACCAGTCAATTTCTGCCGGATTGTTTTGAATGTAACTTTCAAAAGAATGTTGTCTTCTTTTGGACACAATTTCACCATTACAATACAAACGTAATTTCACCAAGTTGACAGCAATTGTCTCGACTGTTTCTACATAAAAATTGTATTCAGCGTTGCTTACACTTTCATCATCAGATATGTAGGCCACCTTGATTAGACCCGAGTGATCAGGAACTGATGTTGGCGATTCCGGGCTCTCCAAAATTTTAACTACTTCTCGATTAATTTCAATGAATTCATCACTCTGATTTTGCTCTGTGTTCGATTCATGCACCATAGACTCCACCATGTTCTCACGTAAATGTTGGTAAGATCCAAAATTCATTTTGTGATTAGCTCCATCAAACTCAGAGCTACAGGCATGAATTTGTAAAAAGTCCACAGGCGAACAGCTTTTTACGATCACGTTTTGTTCTTCCTCATCATGTCCCTGTGCTTCCAATTCACTTTCTGATTTCTTCACTTTTGATTGTTGCTGTGCATGTTTCTCCTCTAACTAAGAACGGTACCCTGTCTCCAAATCAAAACTTCGTGCTTTCTCTTTGGCCATCTTCCTAGTCCACGTTTTACTTCAAAATGCAGACCAAAAAAAAAGAGTTGTTTTAGTCAACTAAAACTGATATCTCCCCTTCAAATACTTCATGGGGTTGTCAGTAAAGATATCAATACATCGGCAAACGAAAACCGAAGCAAAAACGAGGAGAGGGGGAATTCTAAAATCATAAATCCAAATTATTGGCAATTCACATCCAACACGACAGTATGACAAAAACAAAACAAAAATGAACACAATGACACAGTCGGTGTTAGTCATTCCGGTAACAAATTCTGAATCAATTAAGGACTCAGTATTAATGATAGCTTTTTGTATGTATCAGCACATCCGATCATCAGTAATAAGAATATACCTCATCTTGAGTTGGGGATCTTTATACTGTTTTCAAGATAATTAAGATTTTTTATGGTTGTGCATCTCAGTTGGTGCGCATATGCAGAAAGTAAATTCACAGTAACTTCGGTATTTAGTTGTTTGGTACTGATGCCAAAATCCAAATCATCGTATTATGAATACTAAATATAGATTAATTTTTGGGTTGGGACATAGAGCCATTTCGAAATATTTTTTTATAATTTCTAACACTGTTAGGGGTTGTGATCATCGCTTGGGCATTCCAATATAATTAATCTCAGTTATATCTGGTTTTTAATGAAGATCTCAAAAATAATTTATAATTCTTAAAAATGGTAGGGTGTAGGGGTAGGGAAATTCTCGCGGTTTTGAAACCATCCATTTCCAGCCGTTGTTTCTATAATAGACCTCTATCATCTAGGTGGATGAAATACCTTTCCAGTCTAGAAAGCATGTTGGGGTGCCGTCCTATCATTGATCATCACCATATTTTCGTGCCTTGAAAGGTTTTATTATAAGTATGCTTTCTTTCTTGTCAACTGTTGGTTGTTTATCTTTAATTTTGGTTTCATTATATCTTTCTTCGTTACTTTTACTTTATTTGAATTAAATAATTTGACTCTCTATCCTTCTCGTAGAAGAGAATACACGAAAAGGGTCGCATGGAAGGCTTAATAATTTCTCGCTCTTACCTAATCATCCCATTTCCCAGTGGGGATGGAAAGCCTGACCACGAATCATTGTAGACGAACTGTGTTTGGAAACGCCATATGAAGTTTAAAGACCCCTTCTATATTTCCCGTGATAACGCAGACCCACTATGTGTCGTATGGAAGGCTAAATTTCTTTAAAAATCTTCACATAGTTGTAGTTTGAAGATTGGTTTACCGTACTGGAATATATCAATTATCTTTCTTCGTAATTCAGCTGTTTTTCATTGTCATCGTTACTATTTATAAATGAAGTTGTGAATATGTTTCTGCACATATTCAAATGCATTTGACATGTAACTACATTATCCTTGGCAGTACCATATCTTACTTAAACCAAAATTCTTCCATTATGATTTTAATGTTTTACACGTTTGTTTTTACTTGTAAAAAAATGGATAACAGGAAACACCCAAAATGGCTGAATTAAAATTGTATAAATCTTTATGTTTTTATATTGACTTTTTATATACTTATTACATGTATAATTGTTTAATATACTTAACAGCTCTCGCCACGGCATAGCTGAAATATTGCTGAAGATGGCGTAAAAATCAATAAATCAATCATAACTGACTTCCAATAGATCGTGAAAGCCTCTTTCATCCAGCATCCTCCCTGAGGCAGGTCTCAACTCCCGAATTGCTTTGTTGGTTTGTTTAATTAAAAGGTTCTATTTCCTTCCATTTATTTTTGTAGTACGTTTACAGACACAAAAATAGTAAACTAAAAACCTAAAAGATAAGCAAATTTAAGACCATATTTTCTATGTTTATACAGGATTTGTTGAACAGGAAACACCCAAAATGGCTGAATTAAAATTGTATAAATCTTTATGTTTTTATATTGACTTTTTATATACTTATTACATGTATAATTGTTTAATATACTTAACAGCTCTNTACTACTGAAAGCTTACATCAAGAGGAATCCAAAGAAAAAAATCCCATCGAAATCCGATGAAAAATAAAAATTTAAGGTTATCTGTAAATTTATGATTTTGGCCCCCTTTGGTCCCTCATAGCTGGGTGAGGAAACAAGTTACCAAAAATCTAATAGTAAAGCGCTATGTAAATTTTTCATAAGGAATCCTCTGAAAAAAATTGCATCAACATCGGACTAAAAATAAAAAAAATTAAATTTTTGAAATTCGCCCCTTTTGGGCCCCATTTATCTCGTGAACGGTACATGCCACGTGAAATCTGTTGGCATACTCCAGATTGGAAATTTTCTAAGGAGTTTACTAAAAGAAACCCCATCAAAATCCAACATATAATAAAGATTCTACAGTCAAATATGTGAAAACACCTAATTTAACCCCTTTTGGCCCCTTTTTTTAAAACGGGTGGGGCCACAATGACCAAAACTTACCCAAGCATTCCTTTTGTGCCAAGGAACATTGTGTAAAAATTTCACAAGGATTGATCATCTGGAACTTAAGTTATTGGCCAAAAACAAAAGTGTCTACAGACGACGACGACGACAGCACCATACCATTATACGACCGCAAAAATTTTTGCGGTCGTATAAAAAATGGATAACAGGAAACACCCAAAATGGCTGAAAATTAAAATTGTATAAATCTATATGTTTTTATATTGACTTTTTTATATACTTATTACATGTATAATTGTTTAATATACTTAACAACTCTCGCCACGGGATAGCTGAAATATTGCTGAAGATGGCGTAAAAATCAATAAATCAATCATAACTTACTTCCAATAGATCGTGAAAGCCTCTTTCATCCAGCATCCTCCCAAAGGCAGGTCTCAACTCCCGAATTGCTTTGTTGGTTTGTTTAATTAAAAGGTTCTATTTCCTTACATTTATTTTTGTAGTACGTTTACAGACACAAAAATAGTAAACTAAAAACCTAAAAGATATGCAAATTTAAGACCATATTTTCTATGTTTATACAGGATTTGTTGTTGAAGAAACTGACCAAAGATTGACAAGAGAGAAAGAACGGGATTGTGGAGAGGCTCTTTCATCGAAGAAACGGGGCAACATT
>MJUU01065036.1:0-39589 GCA_002080025.1 Modiolus philippinarum | reverse complement strand
GAAATATCTTACATTTTAAATGTGATGTCATATAGGTATATAGATTACTTACATTTTCAGAATATGCTTTTGAATTTTTTTGCACATGATATTGCACTACATGTATAAAGAGATACTGCCTGGTTAAAATTGTGCTCCCGTCATAACAGGCCCAGTCGTTCCAGTATACGTTATTTCATCTCCATCGCAGAGTTGACGTCTATAATGTGACAATACGGGACTTTCGAGATAGGAACGCTCGTGTAATTGAAGGGAAAATGATCTCCTCAAAATACCTGGTAGACGGAGTGATGGGATTCTTGACAGCCGTAGTGAAATAAACATAAACCACATAAAAAACAAAATTTATGAAATTGAAGTGTATACCTGTAATTGTTCCAACATGACAATTCTTTAATTAAATTTTAATTGACAGAAACAATTAACCTGGAACGCTACACCATGTTCAACATAAACCACCCTTAGCTCAACAGTAATCATTAATTAAAGATTCCCGCTCAAGGTATTGATGTATTGATTTTTTTCGTATGATAATGGATTTGTATTTGCAGTGAACACGTTTCAAAAGTCCCGTATTAATCTCTATTGGCCAAGTGCAAATCTATAGTCAAGGAATATATGCGATTGTTGAAAAAAAAAACATTATTACTGTAATAAACACAGTAATTATTTCTTCATCGGGATCGCATCTATTGTTTAGACTATAATAATGATCTCATCGATTCGCACCTGGCCGATAGTGATTAATACGCTTTAATTTGGAATAAATCAGAAACTGCAAAGTCTTCAGTTTACATGTCATGTGGCATGTAATCCAAAGTGATAAAGAAAGATAAGAACACAATAACAATTATAGAATTTATAAGTTTAGTTTTAGTGTCTAGTGGTACTTAATTGAAAAAGTTGACATGCGATTTAAGAATGTTCTTATGTGTATTCTTTTTTCTTAGTAATTATTTCCCCAATGATTGATTGATTGATTTGTTATAGTTTAACGTCCAATGAGCAATATTTCAGCTATATCAGGACGAGAACAAGTTAATCAATTCAAAAAATTGTAAGTAAAAGAAGAAAGAAATAAAGGAGGAAGGGAAAACTTGGGCAACGACTCTTGATTGCCACTGGAAAAGGGGATAAATGGGTAGGGACAGGAAATTGAGCCTTCTATACAACACCCAATGCGTCTGCTCTCTTTAGAGAAATATATTTCCCCAATGAAAGTGAGAAGTTTAAAATTATTGATAGATTTGAAAGATATTGTAATTTTTGTTATGTTACCGAACTCGGCGATGAGTATCACTACCTATTGAAGTCCACTTTTTCAAACAATGTAGTACCATAGGTTTTGCAAAGAAACGTATTTAATTGATTGATTATTGTTTAACGTCTACTCAGCAATATTTCAGCTCTATCAAGACGAGAACAAATTTGTTAATAAATAATCACTTTGGGGTATGGAAAGGGCAATGGGACGGGAAATTCTGACTGCCACTGGAAAAGTAGGGTGAAATCGTCAAGGGCGGGGATTTTAGCCTTGTAGCCGATCACCTACGGACCACCCCAAAAGAGCTTGCTACAAGGGTTCTTTACACGTGCAGGAAGCGTGGCGTTTCTTCCAACACGTGGACCTGAGTTTACATCCCATCCGAAAGATGGGTTGTGTATTTATCAATCCCGCACAACCACGGAATGGGTCCTATTTCTATATCCCGGGACCCTCGGGGTCAGCCTCCGTTTGGGAGGGGTCACAGCTCGCAAGCCGGAGATACTAGGTCCTATTTCTATATCCCGGGGTTCCCTCGGGGTCCTCTGTTAGGAAGACTCATACTCCAAGCTCAGCGGATGCTGCAGGCCTATTCATAAGCCGGGACCGCGCACGGCGGGAAACGTATTTAAAACAAAAGTTTTAATGTTTAGTAAACTATTGAACACATCCGATTATTTCCACACTTATGGGTATTGCTAGATTTTGCCAAATTTCTTTTGAAGTCTTTTGATGTATTGTATACTGTATTTCCTATTTATACCAGTTACGATGCATGCCATATAGCTTAATGCTGGATTTGTTAATAATCTACTGACATACTGTATGTGCGGTCATTTGTGAAATCAAATTGTTTAATGTCTGCAAAATTTGCTTGAAAATGGAAAATGGCAATAATTAAATAATCCCACACTTATGGGTACTGCTAGATTTTGCAAAATTTCTATTGAAGTCGTTTGATGTATTGTCATACTGTATTTCCTATTTATACCAGTTACGATGCATGCCATATAGCTTAATGCCGGATTTGTTAATAATCTACTGACATACTCTATGTGTGGTCATTTGTGAATTCATATTGTTTAATGTCTGCAAAATTTGCTTGAAAATGGAAAATGGCAATAATTAAATGTAGGTGCATGTAAGACTTTTAAATTTTGCAGAAACATGAACCCTTGGGATTAAGTAAACGTGTAATATTTGCAAAAAGTAAAAAAGTCCGAAATAAATAAGGATTTCAGAATACTCCTACGGATATAAAAGCATACAAAAGATGTAACAAATCTAAAATGGTTAGATAATCTTAAAAAAAAATGCCAAAACGTGACCATGAACGTCTTTTATAGCATGGATCAATAAAACTCATATGCCCAATTGGTTTCTAATTAAAATCTTAACAGAGACAAGTACTGGATATTTCAATGAACATACCTGTGACAAATTTTTTCTTGCACTTTGAGAATCCAGATTTCACAGAATGTCCCAAGAATCCACAAGCTTTTCTAATTGCCGGAACATCACAGGATATACATATCAATGCGGCGAAATAGAGTTTCTTCTGAAAAGGGATATAAAAATAAGCGTTGGGTGTGGGGTTTTCTCACCGTTCATTGAATATCTTATGGTGGCTTTGAGTTGTTATTACTCCCCTTTGGGTCGTTGTCTCTTTGACACATTCCCCGTTTCCCTTCTTTTTTCTAATTTTGATTGATGGACAAATCTATTAACTTTTTAAACAAACAGTTCTGTTGTGTTTACCAGTTGTACATTAAATGAGTGAATAAAAAACGGCGCCTATGCATGACAAATTGATGTTTGGTATTTTACTATCTAAATATTGCAAGATAGAGAACTATGTATGTTACTTGACGCTTTTGGCATTCAAAAATCCGGGTAAAGGTCTGAGAAGACTAAATATTATATTTAACTTACCTTGGCGTCATCGTGGGCTTTGTATTTGAAACCGTTTTCCCATAATTTTTCTAGGTTAAGATATGTATCTATCGCCTTGCTTGATTCATCTGGCCCTGGTACGATTCCTGCAACAATATCATTCTCGCTTCTGTTCCTCTCATTTCTCGGAAGATTCAAAATGCTTCCATTAATGCCCCCGGTACTATTCGGAGAGTGTTTATACGTTTGAAACCAAGCTATATTTAAAAGGAGGCCGAAGTGTCTTTGATCTTCTAAAAAGGGTTTGTTTTCATATCGTTGAAAAGATTTCCATACTCGTCCATCATATACATCTCTTAGTGTACCAGGAACCCTAGTACGATTTTTCCATTTTTCACAGTCCATCAGAAAACCTGGTCTATCTAGAAATGACTTGATGTAACTTTTGATTGGTCGATAGCAAAATGTTTTTTCTGGATAGTATGCTGTCTTTCAAATCTGAAGGGAAACTTCTTTAAACAGACTTGTGTTACATGGTCGTCGAATCTTCTGCTGCTTGTGATTAGGATGTTGAACGAAAATTCATACTCACAAATTCTCACATTCTGATAGACTATACATGTAATCGCATTTTGGACAAACAGCATATTTTATGAAATCGTCATCATAACATTCCAGTATTTTTTTCATTAAATAATTAGAGTTGGGTAATATTCTTGCAAGAGTGTGCAGAATTGGAGATATGATTCCACATGCACGAATTAATCGGTTGTACAATGTTTCGATTGTATACGGACTCTCGATTCTCTAAAAGTTATTGAAAATTGACAATGAAAAGAGCATTCGCATTTTGGTACATATATTTCCCATCTGCTTATAACGTTGGCTGATCAGGCCTTTGTGTCGTCAAATTATCATATTTGCAAATCTTGCAATTCTGATCTTGGGGGTGTAACTGTATTCAGTAAAAAATAATGTTATGAAATTGTGTATGTGCAATTAGTTTATGCAAACTAGTCTATATATATTCTTTAACATTTGATTTATTCTTTTGTTTAATATGACAATAAAGAAATTCAAAATGGTTCATTACAGGCAGAAAATGTATACACATTGTGTCCCGAAATAGGAATGATTATTGAAGTGGATTAGAACACTGTTTTCACTCTAATTATACATTGTAAGATGATACAATAAAACGATTTTTTTGTTCTTTTTTCGAATTACATTTTCTCTTTTCTTGTACCGCCGTGCGCGGTCCCGGCTTATGAATAGGCCCGCAGCATCCTCTGAGCTTGGAGTATGAGTCTTCCTAACAGAGGACCCCGAGGGAACCCCGGGATATAGAAATAGGACCTAGTATCTCCGGCTAGCGGGGTGTGACCCCTCCTAAACGGAGGCTGATCCCGAGGGTCCCGGGATATAGAAATAGGACCCATTCCGTGGTCGTGTGGGATTGATAAATACACAACCCATCTTTCGGATGGGATGTAAACTCAGGTCCACGTGTTGGAAGAAACGCCACGCTTCCTGCACGTTAAAGAACCCTTGTAGCAAGCTCTTTTGGGGTGGTCCATAGGTGATCGGCTACAAGGCTTAATTCCCTGCCCTTGACGATTTCACCCTACTTTTCCAGTGGCAGTCAGAATTTCCCGTCCCATGGCCCTTTCCATACCCCAAAGGGATTATTTATTAACGAACTTGTTCTCGTCTTCATATAGCTGAAATATTGCTGAGTAGACGTTAAACAATATTCAATCAATCAATCAATCTTTTCTGGTAAAAAGTATGAATTTGAGAGACTGGCGCTTTATCAGATTCGTCAAATACAAATCATTTATATATTTTAATTTCAAAGAAAACTATATATTCCTATTGTCGAATAAAGATCTAACAATAAATTCTGCAAAATAATACATAATAGTCTTTATGCATTGTCAACTAAATTTCTTTCTCGTTTTTTTTCGAATAATTGTATTGTCAAACCAAACTTTTGATTCTTTCAATTAAAGCCAAAAGACATCCTTTGGTATTTTCCGGTGAAAGGAGAAGTTGCAGGAAAGCATTTTTCAGACAGGAACTGAAAAGAAAGATCTACAAAAACTGATTGTTTGCGTTCAAATAATGAATAGGTCAATCGTACATTAATTAAAACAAACCCAAGGTTTGTTACGTGTACCGCAACTCTTGCTGGCAGGATCCATGGTGTTTGAAATAAATAAAAAAAAATCCCCCCAAAGTCAAATGCAGCAAAAGAAAAAACATGCCAAAAAATGAACTTGATCCCGAATTTAACATGTGTAAAGAGACCGACTACTAATTGGAGGCCTTTTTCATTTCATTACAGCTTTTATATAGGATCAATTAACATAAACACATAAAATAAAATTAACTTAAATCACATCAATTTAAATAAAAGGAATATTTATAATTGTATCAGAATGCTGATACATAAGTCTCCTAAACGAACTCCCATATCAGACTTCAGAACTGTCGACCCCCTTCAACTGTTTTCACTTGTTCTCGTCTTGATATAGCTGAAATATTGCTGAGTAGACGTTAAACAATATTCAATCAATCAATCAACTGTTTTCATTTTTGAGCACTCAGAGTTTCCTGCCTTTGTCATGGCAATGGTCGACATTTTGAAATTCTTGAGACTTGAAACATACTCTTAATATGCTTTACAACCTTTTGATTTTTTCCGGTAAACTGGTAACTGTCGCCATTTTGATTTTTTGTTTTTTTTTGACCAAAAACAAATCCCCTGGTTGCTATACAGCCTGTCTGTAAGTTTTCATGCAATTATGCGCATTTTTTTATTTTGCCGCCTTTTAGCCATTTCCATGGCAACGGTCGCCATTTTGAAATATTTTAGACTAAAACAAAACTGGTTGCTATACCACCGTTTTGTAAGTTTTCATGAAATTCCGAGTACTTTTAAATTTTCCCGCCTTTTTGCCGTTTCCATGGCAACGGTACCATTTTGAAAATCCACAGAGCTTCTTGCACAACTAGACATTAGTATCTATGTTTATGCTAAGTTTCATTCAGATCTGATGCGTGGTCATCGAGCTCTGTCCCGGACAAATTCTCAAACAGCTTTTGTTGATTTCCCGCCTTTTTGCCGTTTCCATGGCTACAGTGCAATTTTGAAAATCCGGACAAAATGTCCAAAAATTTTGTCGATTTTCCCGCTTTTTTGCGGTTTCCATGGCAACCATGCATTTTCGGATGTTAATTTTCTGCGCCGAACAACTAGACACTGGTATCCATGTTCCTGCCAAGTTTCATCAAGATCGGTTGAGCGGTCTCCGAGATATGGCCCGGACAAAATCCGATGCGGAAAGAATAATAATAATAATAAATAATTATAAGAAACGGACTAAAAACAATAAGTCTCTACAACTTTCGTTTGGGAGACTTATTCATACCAGCCACAATTCTTTCTTTTATTCTGATTTGATTGTATCTGAG
This sequence comes from Modiolus philippinarum, assembly GCA_002080025.1. Classification (NCBI taxonomy): domain Eukaryota; kingdom Metazoa; phylum Mollusca; class Bivalvia; order Mytilida; family Modiolidae; genus Modiolus; species Modiolus philippinarum. Next base: position 32,955 of record MJUU01065036.1, on the reverse strand, counting down.
CCCTCAAATCATATAAGCACAAAACTGACACTTTTCCATTTTGTTTGTATGAATTTTCATTAACGATTCATGTTAGATTTCCTTTTATAGCTAATATCACCAATCCAGCATTTATATAAATTATTTTCAACCGATTCTTGTTCAATGTTTTCTGTAGGGGTTTTGTTTGTATGTCTGTAGCCTTATTGTCACTGCTGTAGTCCGGTACTTTTTCATTATTTTCTGATGGGGACAGGCTTTGCGTTTCTCAGGTCTCATCATCCAAGCTGTCGTCCAAAGCTTTTAACACCGAGATATGTGAGGTCCGGAAAATGTTGTACATTTGCACAGGACACAATATGTTACTAAAAAAAACAAGAAATTGTATAATCCATAAAGTTTTATCATTGTCATTGGCACTACGTTTGAGCTTTTTAAGGTTAACTATGGGCCTTTCTAGAAAAAAAATGAACAGGAGGACATTAGTGCAGGATCCATTGTATTTTGTGTCTTTTACTATAACCAGGAAAATGTAAAAATGGAAATACCAACCACTTACAAAATAAAGTTATACATTGACAATTTTCTTATATCCAGAGCACATCTCTCGCAAATATATACAAACTACCAGGATAAAAGAATACAAGAACTAAAATTATATAAGAAATTTAAAAGATGCCAGAGGTGTAATTATATAATGGACAGGAATAAAATAAAATGAACACAATGCCACATATTTTTAGCCGAGTACAGAAGGAAACATGGTGAAGGGACAGATTAGTTCAGGGTGCAGAAAAAAAGAATCGTTCAAAAAAATATTTTGAGCACAATTAGTCAACGGAAGTATCTAACAACACAAGCTCTACACAGATACAACAGTCCTTGAAATTCAATCATATTGATTCTGCTCATAATAGAAAGTCAAATTAAGTGATAATGCTTGACACTGTGTTTGTCAATCCTAATGCTGTATGTAATGGCATGAAATTCAGTAGCGAACAACACTTTCAGGGGCATTGGGACTGTAAACACATGCGTAGGACAGTTACTTAATATTGCTCCATGCCTCGCTGTATGGTTTCATGTGGGATGAAATCACACATAAAAGTCCACCTCAAGAGAAAGCCGGACTTTGCAGACTTTCCTGCAGCGTGTGGGCATGATGACCGCCCATTCAACAGGGTCCTCAAGATAAGTAGACGGGAGAAGGTGGACAATGAACGCTACATAAATCCATGATTCTTTCTTTGGAAGGTCCTATCTCAGGAAGTCTAAAGCCACATCACTACCTATTTTAGCTTCGTCAACTTTATCCTGTCCTTCAAGCAAAGTCATTGTTCCGCCTGTTATGCCTAGCCCATCCTTTTCATCTACATAACCTGCAAAAAGACCACCGGTCCTACCTCTACCATATTTTAAATCAGACAGCACACCATTCACCATGTCTTCAAGATTTTCAGTGGAGAAGTACCGCTCTAGTAAACCATCTTCATTTAATACTGCTATAGAACCTGAAAATGCCCACTTTGGGCATGTAACTCCTTGAAATGCTCACCTTGAGCATGTGGCAAAGTACTTCTCCCTACTCCAATGTCTTCTGTTAGCAACACTGAGATGGAGATCCCGCCTAGTCATGTCATTACATTTCCTGCCTCAGTTGACGCATCATCACAGACATCACCTTTTGATCTGCCACCGCTCTCTGTTCTAGATATACCTACAACTCAGTCCGGGTTAGAAGAATATCTCCGATGGCTGTGTAACACTATGGATTATCTAGGACGTATTCGAGAATCAGCGAAACGGCTGTTGGGGGAAATGCGCAACGGAAACCAACAAAGGAAACGTGATATGATTCTAAATAAAGCTTTGGAAAACAGGGAACTTAAAAGACAGATCACCGAACTCAGAAATCTAGAGGAACTTTTCTCAACAGAGGAATGGTATACCAAAACACCACCTTTACAGTAAACCAATCAAAATAAAGGAAATTCATGTGAAATATAGTATATTTTGTTACAAAACCTGAAGAAAACCAATTCCATGACAACTTTCCTGATGGCAGCCGTCTATATGGTACTGACCTGCAGGATACGTTTTTTTTGGAAGGGACCATCTAGAACCAATTTGATTAAAATTGCTTTAGCCTGGATAACTAGTTTTTGAGAAGATTTTTTAATGTCTCAAACATATGTTCCAATGTTAAAACTATGTTCCCTGCTGGCGGTCGTCTTAGATGAGGTACGAACCTGTTGGATACAATTGTTGGAAGGGACCAATAATCGCACTGGTAGTTTCTGAGATCTTTGAATATCTTTTCAATAGGGTCCAATGTTAAAATTATGTTCCCTGCGGGCGGTCATCTTAGATTACGAACCTGTTGGATACATTTGTTGGAAGGGACCAATAATCGCACTGGTAGTTTCTGAGAAGATCTTTGAATATCTTTTCCATAGGGTCCAATGTTAAAATATGTTCCCCGCTAGTGGCAATATTGGATGATGTACAGACCTGCCTGATACATTTTGTTTTGGAAAGGGCCATCTATAAGGACCATTGTGACTCAGTTTTGTTATAATTAGACTGGCAGTTTCTGAGATCTTCGAATGTCTTTCCCATAGGGCCCAAATGTTAACTATGCTTCCTGCGGTCTGTCATCTTGGATGAGGTACGGACCTGCTGGGCATATTTTTAGAAGGGACCATCTAAGGAACATTGAGACTAAGTTTGGTTATAATTGGATTGGTAGTTACTGAGGAGATCTTTAAATGTCTTTTCCATAGGGCCCAACGTTAAAACTATCCGAAAAAAAGTAGATTAATACAGATAGATGGACAGACAGGCATAGGTAAAGACTTATTTATGTAATCTTATAATTGAACTATGACTTTTTTCAATGAAACATATTTAGAAAGTAAGATTTTTAGTAGAATTAAAAAAAAATACTGATCTTTGAAGTTTCAGAAAAACTAAGAAAAAAATGAAATAAAATATTTTTTCTTTAAATCCAATTACTGCAAATGATTGTTTTCTTTTAAAGTATTAAAAGTGTATGGTAGTATTAATAACAAAAAAGGTCTTTGACAGTTTATAGGGAAACTGTTGAAAATTTGAATCAAATTAATTTTCGCAATCCAATTATATTGAAATAACTGTTTTACTGCCATGTTTTCAAAACAAGTATGGTTGCTAGTCAATATTCCAATAGATAATTAAGTATCAGCAAATTTACCAATTCACTGGTATCTAAAAATTGCAAACATATTCAATGACTGTGTCCAAAAATGTAACAAATCATTGACATTTTCAGGAAAAAAATTTCCTAACCTGCAACTGGAATCGAAATTCCTAAAACTTTTAGAACATTTGTACACTTAATGCAATGATTCTTCATCAAAATGAGACAAACATGTACGAATATGTTTTAGTCACAAATAAAATGTTGCAGACATACAGACAGGAACAGACAACAACATTTGGTTTTGAGTGTCACAAGAGTGCCAGAACAGCATCACTAGCGGTGCTGTTCTGCACACTGCTGGCACACTGATCAGTGTGCCTCAAATTTTCCGCAAATTTACTGCAAACTATATATTTTTGTATGGGCTGCAGGATGAATGATTTTACTACCAATTGGCTGCAGTTATGCCACTTGAAACTCAAATTTTGGAAATGGTAGGGTTTCCAATTGATTACTGTGATTGAGATAACATAATGTCTACTAATTTGGTATGACAGTTGTTTACCACAAAACACAGGCCAAGTATAATTTTGCATCCAGATGTACAAAGGGTTCTGGAGTTATGCCTTTTTTAACTTATAAACTTTGTGAAACATGGCGGGAAATTACGTGATGCAACATTGCTATTTTTATAATGGCTGCTGTACATAATTGAGCAGATTTCATTGATGCATGGGGCAGGCGAAAAATTTAACTGGTGTCTACAGTTTACCTGATAAGACTTTGCTATTATGACCCATTTGACTCATAATTTTAACGCATTGTTTATATTGCCTATTTAGGAAGTTATGATATTTTCCATTATTTAGAAATATAAAAATATTTTCAGATACAGATAAAACATTCTTTTTCTTTCAGATTTCCTTGATGGAAAGTACCAATGAAAAACGTCTACCTCGACCTATACAATCAGCAATTCGCCATTTGCGAAGGGGGAGACCAGCGGGATTAGATGTGTCCATCCCGAAAGAAAAAAATACGAAAAGCAATAAATTAGAGAAGCAAATCATTATCAATAGGAAAAGGTTGCTTTCTAGACATCTCGTCAGAGGTCATACAAAAAAGGCACTGAAGGAAGCCAAGGGATCCGGTGCAGCAAAACTTACAGCAACGCTTAGTAGGACATACATAGATATTAATTACAAAAGAATTCTCAAGGTACTGAAAACGATTCCTGATGCCCAAGCCAACAAACCAATATTTGACAATAAGGCACCATTGAAGCCCACTAGAGCTTATTTTAAATTGACTTGGTGTCCTTTCAACTTATACCTGTTTTAAGAAATGGAATAACCTTCAAGTATGTTTAATCTGTTATAGATATTTTTAGTCGATATCTTTGGCTAAGACCACTGGAAGACAAAAGTAGTGAAAACATTGCAATGCATCTTGAAGAATTGTATCTAGCAGAAGGTCCACCATTGATGTTGCATCAAGTCTCACAACCTTTTTGATTGCTCATCCTTTATATTAAATAGACCGAATGACACAATTTCTGAAAACTGAAATTCCTTTCTGGAATACAAGATCAGTACGTGTTCGACCAACAAGCAGCTAGCGATTATTTAGTAAGAAATGCTCTGATTTATAACTTGGTCCCGTCAGCACATGAAATACCTAAGGACGGAAATTGTCTTTTTCATCCTCTTGCATATGCCTTGTCACAGTTGGATCAAGTTCAGTATAGTCAGAATGATATCAGATCTGTTTAAATTCAAAAATATGATTTTGGTCAATTTGGTTTTTCAAATTGAAGCACCTGTTTTCGTCATAGTGCATTTCAACTGACAGGGTCATGACATTAGAAAGCGTTGCAATGCAACCTTTCTAAAAATTCATATAAAACCATAAAGCTTTTAAACGTGTAGAAAACAAATGTGCAAAATATTAAAACCTTAATATAAGAAATGTCAAATTAACTGCCACAATACTAGAAACTTTAAGATAAATCATTGCTAAATAAATTTATTGCTTTTAAAAAATTGAACTATTTTGTCTGGAACATTTCGTACTACTGCTGGTACATATTATTGCACACCATGTTATAGGATTAGTAACTCCCAGTTTTTCATGAAGTTAAACTATTCCCACACAGATTATGAGCTTCATAATAAATAACATAAGATCCTGTTTCTGTAATTTCTTCATTTGGCAGAGGTGTTTACCACTACGGATAATCCAGATTTTCTGTAAAAACATTCCTATCTCCGAAATAGGGCAGTTACTGTTAAAGAGAAACTTCCTATAGAAATACTGTCTTTTAAGACAAACCTTTGAAAACAAACTGTGTGTGCGACCGGTAACCCCAATGTGCATGAAGACTCAATCTGTGTTTCTCTTGCATGAGCAGTCCTACTGGGGTCGGTAGATTGATTGATTGATTGAATATTGTTTAACGTCTACTCAGCAATATTTCAGCTATATCAAGACGAGAACAAGTTTCACTTTGGGGTATGGAAAGGGTCATGGGACGGGAAATTCTGACTGCCACTGGAAAAGTAGGGTGAAATCGAAAAGGGCGGAGAATTTAGCCTTGTAGCCGATCACCTACGGACCACTCAAAAAAAGCTTGCTACAAGGGTTCTTTAACGCGCAGGAAGCGTGGCATTTCTTCCAACACGTGGACCTGAGTTTACATCCTATCCGAAAGATGGGTTGTGTATTTATTAATCCCACACAACCACGGAATGGGTCCTATTTCTATATCCCGGGACCCTCGGGGTCAGCCCCCGTTTAGGAGGGGTCACACCCCACAAGCCGGAGATACTAGGTCCTATTTCTATATCCCGGGGTTCCCTCGGGGTCCTCTGTTGGGAAGACTCATACTCCAAGCTCAGAGGATGCTGCGGGCCTATTCATTAGCCGGGACCGCGCACGGCGGGGGTCGGTAGAAGGCTTAATTTCCTGTCCCTAAACATTTTGCAGTGTCGCTCAAAACTTGTTGCCCTAGTTTTTAATTGTTTCTCAATTTTTTTTTGCTTAATGACTTTCGGTTTTCGAAATGTGATCTTTTGGTTATATATTGTATACTCTTTATCAAAAGATGTGGCATTTTGTGAACTTTTTGTCACAAAATATGGTCTTTGCATTCATAATAATGCCTTTTTATTGACTTTTGTTTATCAAAATGTGGTCTTTTGTTTGAACTTTCTTACCTTTTATTTACAAAATGTGGTCTTTGAGATGAATTTGATTTAAATGGTAAATAAGGTTATTAATTTATTATTATCTTTTGTTTATCAAATTACTAAATACCGAAGTTACTGTTAATTTAAATTCTGCATATGCGCATTTCGACAACTTATGTCTCTTCAGTGCAGATAAAACCTAAATGTTTGGAAGGCCATAAACTCAAAGATATAAAAAAACTGATAGAGAGCAAATAACCAATATGATCTAAATGTAAAATTAAAATCAGCTAAGGACAGAGCTTGGCACGACGGAGATACTCCTTAGTTTTCAACTTAGATATTGTCACTTTCCAAATAGAATCGGTTTTCGGGTCAGCACCGAAGTACGGACTACTGGGCTGGTGAATAACCTCGAGGACTAACAGTCCACCAGCAGCGGCATCGACCCAGTGGTAACACATTACTAAATACCGATCTTACTGTAAATTTAAATTCTGCATATGCGCATTTCGACAACTTGAGTCTCTTTAGTGCAGATAAAATCTAAATGTTTGGAAGACCATAAACTCAAAGACTTTAAAAAACTGATAGAGAGCATTCTGCCATTCACCAATATGATCTATATGTAAAGCCAAAATCAGCTAAGGAGAGTGCTTTGCATGAGGGTGATACTCCCTAGTTTTCAATAAAATTTACCAAAATTAAGATATTGTCACTTTCCAAATAGAATCGGCTTTCGGGTCAGATGAACTTTTAATTGAATTTTGTAAGGAAATGTCTAATTCTATTTGTTGCCTTTTGTTGTCTTTTTCTCCATCAATAGGTGGTCTTTTAGTTGTATTTTGTGGGTTACAAAAGTGAGCCATTAAGTTATCTTTTGTTGTATCAAAATGTAAACAAAATATTGACTTGTGTAGCTTTTATTTTGTTTGTTTGTTTTTTTCTGGAAAGGTAAATAAAAGACAAAGAAGGCTAAATGTGATCTTTTGGTTATATTTTGTATACTCTTTATCAAAAGATGTGGCATTTTGTGAACTTTTTGTCACAAAATATGGTCTTTGCATTCATAATAATGCCTTTTTATTGACTTTTGTTTATCAAAATGTGGTCTTTTGTTTGAACTTTCTTGCCTTTTATTTACAAAATGTGGTCTTTGAGATGAATTTGATTTAAATGGTAAATAAGGTTATTAATTTAAAATTAATAACATTTTATTATCTTTTGTTTATCAAATTACTAAATACCGAAGTTACTGTTAAAGGAAAAGGTCATGTTATTATAAAATTCACAAATTTCAAAAGAAATGTGTTAAAAAAATTCAAAACTTCAACATAAAAATATTTTTTTCCGTTTAATAATATAATTAATCGTATATCAAAAATTAGGTAATTTGAATTTCCCGCGCATATGGCAGCAACCATTACTGGATGACCTATGACGTCACTAAGTCGGTTTGTGTAAACACAGGTGAAAAGAAAGTAACGAGGAAGAAAGTTTTATAATAATAGTAATTATCGATGTCTGAGGAATATGGGACTGGTTGCATATAACTTTGAACCAGAATATAATGAGGAAGAATTGAGAAATTTGACAACCGAGGATTCTCGAAACGTTGAAACCCCGACTTTGGAAGATTGGTGTGTTTGCAACGAGTGTCAAGAGATGCCATCATCGCATGAATGTGTTTGTTGCCGTTCTTCGGAATATGTCCAGCTGAAAATTGATGAACTGGAATGTATCACGGAACATCCCCAGTTCGAACTTCTGATACTGAATTCAGACGTCCTAGCGGTTGCCTTTATTCAGATTCTGATGTTCAAGAGACAGCCTGGTCGGGCCCCAGACAACTTGACGAATTAGTAAGTAACGAGATCCAGTCAGTATTTTCTGACTTTACTTTCTAATAGCAAAATCTAAGTTGGCAATGGTAAATGGTAAGACACGGCTTGCATTATGCTCATCCGTCGACTGTGTACTGTAGTGAGGACATGACCCCCCCCCCCNAGCACTGGGGGGTGAGAAAACTTGCGAGATTTATCAAAGATTTAATGGAAAAAAAGAAAAGATTTAAAGAAAATGCAGCAAGTTTACCCTGAACATGCCTAATTTTCCCTTAATTATTTTGCACGAGAGTTGGTAGGCCTACCTCCACCCCCTCCCCACTGAAAAAATAAAGAAAACAAAAACCACACACACAGAGAGCACACAATGCCATTTATACAGTCAGCATTTCCATAAGAACATAGCGTCAAAACAAATACTATGTACATAATCTTTAATACATGTAGATTTCTACATGTTCTAGCTGGGTCAGTTTGCAAATATACCAATTTCCAATTTCTGTTTGTGATTGAATTGCCGTGATTGACCTAGGATCAATCAAGTAAATTTTATCACATAATACTGTGACGTAAAAAATTTCTGGGACATTTCAACAATTCGAAACTTATCTATTTTCATCACACATATTTTGGGTAGGGTAGAACTGTACATGTACATGCAGAATGCAACTGGGTCAAGGTTTGGGCTATGAAATATGTATCCGAATGACAACATTTCACCGAATTGAGTTATAATTATATATCAATGCAGATTTTACAATATTTTTGTGTGTAATCATGGTAATGAATATAGAAAATACATGTCACATGCATGAAGGGCTATAACAATTTTTTGACTAGGTTGCACTTTGTGTGTAATTTACATGTAGCCTTAATTAAATGTATTCTACTCAAATGTAAATTTGCAAAACTTAAAAGGCTGACTTGCACATGTACATAAAATAGTAATGCCTAAAAGGACTGAAAATTACAATCACATGATTGCACATGTACATGTATTTATATTAAAACATGGTAATTGTTTACATTTTGAATAAACATTTATATCTATGGCATGTATTCACATTGTCCTCTATGTATTGTCGCCTAACCAATGAAAGAGATATTGTAATTTGTAAGAGTACTTTACTCGAATTTTTGATAAAGTAAGTTGTCAGTCTTGGATTTTTTATGCTCAGTATATACTGCATGTAATTATAAGTGTAACATGGATGTGCATGTACATGTAGAGTATTCAACAACTTGCATCAAATACCACTAAAACCATGAAAACTGTTGGCATTGCCAGGCCTTCTTGAACTCACTGTTACATAGGGGTATGAGGAATGAAATCATTATTGAAAGCCTCATAATAACTTCCAAATGAAAACAACTTAAAGAATAGTCTCTGTTACTTTGTAAAACAGTGAATTCATGGCATTGTGTCTCTAGTATCTATTCTATAAATCCCTTCACAATTCATTCAGAAATTCCTTGAAAGTAAATATACACATAAATGCAATGAATGCAAACATCATGATCAACATATTTTTTTTTTTCAATCTATTATTTGTCATGAAATTACTAAATGTATTCAACAAAAAAGAACAACAATGTGTATCAAATCTACGTGTGTAGTACTTAATTAACAATATTCTATAATTTTGACGATAGGTGTTTTACAGAGTCATTTATAATTACATGTTTTTTTTTTCTTTTTTTCAGGCAATCTCGGTTAGCAGCCTACAGACAATTTGTATGTTGGATGTTAAGGGGTGAAAAACTTGGCAAGGGAAAGCGAGTAGTTATTCCAGCATGTGTTGTTAAACGAATTCGTGCAGAATACCCAGCACCAAATGGACAATATACAGGTTTTCAAAATCAAACTGTATTTGACAATAATTTAGACTTATTTTAAAGTGATATTGTAATCTGCAATAATTTATATTTTATTGTTAAGCATATAAACATCTTTATCGACAACATGTTTTTTGTTGCTTGAAAAGCAGAAAGAAAGATCAGCATGTAATACCATCATATTCTCAGTCATAAATTGAAATTGTAATGGTTTTATACAACAAGAAATTATAAGATTTATTACAAAATAATTTATAGTTTGATTCTCCCTCTTGCATTGCTCTGTCCTAATATATAGTTTGGTTTTGGCTTTTCATTTGGACCTTTTCGGTTATTTGTTCCCTATCAGAGTTACAAATGTTCGGTTTATGGTCAACTGTGTTTGATTTTATCTACTCTTAAGAGACAGAAGTTGTCGAAACGGTCATATGCACAAACTAAATTAACAATATACATGATATATCGTGAGTTTTATTATTTATTAGGAAATGACTTAATTTAATATATTTTCCTCATTTTCTCACAACATACATGGGGGCAACAATTGTTTAGGTCATATTTTATGGTATGATATGGTACAGTCATAATTTCATTTGCGGACAAATGATTTTTGTTCAATCTTCAGTTTTGTACATGTATCACTCACTTATCATTATATATGGTGACCCAACACGACATGATACAACAGGTCCTTAGTACATGTTGCTGTAAAACAAACAAAAATAGGTTTTTTTTGTTACTATCATACTATGCGTCAGGTTAATGCAGTTTTTTCTGCATAGTTGTTGGCTTTGAAGCTTTCATTTTTGATATGATGATCTTCTATAAATGCTGCACTCATTTTACTTCAATGACTACCAATTTTAATTGAACACGAGAGTTGGGCATACTGACATTAGGATACTTATATCTATATATTCAGCACTAGTATCCAGAAGTATGTTTTTCATTAAGAGTAAATTATATGTGGAATCAAAAGATGAAAGAAAAAAGAGAACAGGGCTACAATAAGATTTACTTTATATTGTCCATGTTGTCAAAAATACCAATTTTTAATTTTTAGAGTTGATATAATACTGAACTTTTTTACTATTATTTAAAATCTGTAAACAGAATATTTATTTTTTTACACATGTATGTGTTCAAATATGCTTTTAAGGAGAGGATATGGAGCAATAGTTCATGATACATGTTTTGTACAATATGAAAATAAATATCAAGGAAAACTAATTTAACATTGGACAACATGAACAATGCTTTTCTACATTTTTGAAGTCATAGTAGGCCTGATAGTGCTTGTGTTCTCACAATGATACATGAATTTTAGGTGAAAGGGTCAATCATAAGTTTTAAATCGGGAAACTAGGTTCTGTACAAGTTCCGACTTGGCTGGTGCTGGAATTGGTGCAATGTTTCCATTATTGTTTGATTCAATACTGGGACAAATCATATCTTCCTTTTGTATTATACACATTTTCATCATCGTTCGCACCCACTTCAAGGATTTTTCATTGTAAACGGGTTTCGCAACCCATTTTCCTGTTCCCTTAGAGTAACATGTCTTGTACACAACTTGTCCATCTGCATCAATTTTTTCCCGCGATTCTGAGACATGTTGTGATCTATAACAGCTAAAGTTGTCCTTTGATCTGCATCAAATTCCTGCCGCTTGGGCACATACTTAAGAAGCAGACTATGATATACTTCCAAGTCACCCGTGTGGCAAAATTCGCTTAGCTGTTTGATATCACCCCTAAGGCGTTTGTTTAAAATGACTTCCTTTAAAGCATTGTGTGCCTTGGAACCTTTCATCAACCATTTCTTTTTCCTTGCAGCATCAGGTGCTATTTCTTCATGTGCACATTTTGTGACCTTTTTACCCTCAAATTCATGCTCGTTTGTAATGTGGTGAACAATGGAGATAAAACTTTCCTCTAACCATTCTTTATCTCCATTGCAGTTGCTGGAACACCACCACAAGTGGTTGCATATCGCTCTTATCCAAGGTCCTAGGTCTTCTGTACCTCTCAATTTTGATTTTGCCTGGAGCTTTTTACGGATGGTATTTGCTAGATGCCAAACATCAAATTGGTGCTCAATATTTGAATACTGTTTTTTCATTAAACTTCTTATCTGAACATGACGATCAGTAGCAAGAATTGTAATGGTAAATCCCTTATCTAAAAGGTAATCTATACACCTGCGAAAACCCTCCACCTCCATTTTACATGAACTACCTGTTTCAATGACTCTTATGTTCACAAATGCCAAAATATTTTGAGTTTCCATATCCATGAGTGAATATGTGCAGTACTTTGCACTGAATCCAGGTGAATCGCACCTACCATCCCCAGCTAGTTGAATGGTTCTGTTAGCAGTTTTAATCTTGGTTACTAGTTTATCTTGAATAAGCGCCCAAGGGTGTTGAATCACTGGCATCAGGTATTCACGTTGAATACTTGTAAACGTTGATTTTGAAATGAACTTCAAATTCATGAACTCGGCAAATTGAGCAATATGAGTATAGGTTTGTCCACAAAACAAGGTAGATGCACTTCCTAAAAGATTTCCTGCTGGCATTTTACCTATAAGTGGTTGTGAAAACCATTTATGAATTAAACGTCCACTTGTACAAAAAATTGAAGCCCTGAAAAGAGTTCCAGAAGAACAACCTTTTACTATATCAGACAGATCTACTGGACAACTGCATACCTGGCAAGTCATTCTAGCAAACAATTGGTCAAGTTGATTCTCGAAAACAATAAATTTTCTCTGATAAGTTATCGAACTGTACACATCATTTTCAATCCGAGTATATGCTCTCATTATCTGAACTGACACTTTCCATAACTATATCAAAAGTCTTATCATTTTTGTCATCACAGAAAGTTGTGCTATTTAATGACATATTCAGCAGATCATTGTCATTTTTATCTGGGATTGCTAGTAAGCTTACACTTGGCAGTTTTATTGGTGTATTACTTGAAATTGCAATTGGTCCTGAGTCAATGTCCTGCATGGTTTGATCAGTATTTACCCCAATTGCACGAGTACTTTTGACACTTCTTTGTGATTTGGTGTAGCTGTGATCTGTTATTAGTACTGATGAACTTGAATTGTTTACTTGCAAACACATCACACAAGGATGACCACATGATTGCAGTATACTGACAGAATCATCAACATGAGATACAGCAAGTGGTAGGTCCTGTAAAGATAAAAGGTTTAAATGTTATTTGAATTTTCGCAAATAAGTGAAGTTTCTTTTGCACAGAAGCGAGATATGTTCAAAGTATGATAGCAACAGTGTCAACTTGCATTTTGTTTTTGTAATAAGGTCAGTGTCTCGGTTACTATAAGTTATAGATCAATCATATTTAATATGTCTTTGGAAGTACATATCACTTTTGTCTGTGGCCTCAATTTCACAGTCTAGCACTATCGGCCAAGTGCGAATCGATGAGATCATTATTATAGTCTAAACAATAGATGCGATCCCGATAAAGAAATTATTACTGTAATAAATTCAATAATGTTTATAACAGTAATAATGATTTTTTCAACAATCGCATATATTTCTTGACTATAATAGTGATCTTGTCGATTCGCACTTGGTCGATAGTGGTCTAGTGTGCATGATTGCATTGTGATTTGATCCAAGGTGCTCGATAGTAGTATGTCACTGGATTGTTGAACATTATGCATTATGTGCATATTGTGTCGAGTAGCATTTACCGATTTCATCATATCTATATGTTCAAACAAAATTTAGGGCACAGAAAATTTTCCATTTTAAGTACATGCAATGTACACCCATGATGAAGAGCTTTCCTAGTGTACATGATGTGTTGAGGAGCACCTGAAATTCTAATAAAGCTTCAGCTACAGATATGTCATATAAACCTTTAATAATTATTGAGGTTTTTAATTTAATACCACTTAAATGTTGTGTTCTCTTGTCTACATGTCATTTACCCAATGTTACGCCATTAGTATGTAATGAATACTTACTGTATTGACTTCATCAACTGGTACAAGAGGATCAAGACTAGTCTGTTGAAATTCAGTCCTGGTTCTAATATCAGGATTAAAAATATCAGTAGGGTTTTCCTCAGTACTTGGCTGCGGGTGAAAGGAAATATCCTGAAAGGAAAAATATTTTTACTCCATTACTCCATTTTACTGACCTGAAATTGATAGCCTTAAAGCTAAAGAAAAACCATCTAGCTTAAAAAAAGGGGGGAGGGGTGTGTTGTGGTCATTATTTTTTTTTAGGTGAAAAGGAAGACCATCATTTTTTTTGCCTGGTTGAACAGAGTGCAATCCGGGTTTTTGTATGGTAGATCTTGGGAAGGCTGTCCACAGGGAAAATGGTTCCTATTAATTTGCGAAAAAACAAAAACAAAATCAGATCTCTGAAAAAAATTTGAATTACTTTTTTTTCTACATCACCTTTCATACATCTTTCGGTTTTAGTCTTCCAAATATTCTACATTTTATCTTTAATGAAGAGACAAGGTTGTCAAAATGGTCAGGTGGTATATTTAGTAATTCGGGAGCATTGACCATAAATACAGCAGACCTATCATGAAAAAAGCATTTAATTCCCAATGTTTAAATCAATGCAAATATTTTGCAACTCAAATTTAACTATATGCCTGTAACATAGATTGTATGTACATGTATTGATATTTTGGATTTTTTTTTAAATTCACACCAAATGTTCCAAAGTGTCTGTATTGTATTTAGTTTCAGCAGGTGGTCTGGATGCAGTTTCAACAGGACATCTTTTACTCTTTTTCATTGAAAGCACAAGATCTTCTTTGATTGAATACTGTTTAACGTCTACTCAGCAATATTTCAGCTATATCAAGACGAGAACAAGTAGATCTTCTTTGACCTGCAAAATGTAAATCTTGAAATTTAAAAATATACAAAACAAAATCATAATATTGAGAGTATACATGGTAAAGTAAAACTAGAACTGACACTTGGATTGGGTGAAAATAGTCTTCTATTGGTTGCAGGCATGGCTTGAAAAAAATCATCAATTTTTTCAAGATATGATGGGTTCCTTATGCTCAGATCTGTTCACCGTGTGTCCATATTTGAAAAAAAATGGGGAGGGGTGCATGGATTTGACTAAGTATAGGTCATTTTCCCATGCTTATTTACTTTTTAAAGTCGGATATGGAAAAACATGAAAAACGTACTGCATGTCTTATGTGTATTGAGTACCAACTAGACTGATTTTCTTGGGGATAAAAACACAAATTTCATGCACCAAGGTAGAATTTCCTTGCCAATAAAGGGTTGTTCTTCAATTATTTGACAGTGTATTTTCTGTCCAGAAAATATTTACGCCGGAACAAAACAGATACAATGATAATGATAGATAATGTGATTGAACAAAGTGTGGTGGTTTATTTACAAACTATGTACACGTGCTGACCTTATCTGACACATCGCTAAGTTGCACCTGCGATGTTTATAATCGTTACACACTGCTCTAAAGTACGCGGGGATTTGTGATAAGTCAAGACCCATTTCTTGTATATGACATTATTTTCATTGATCATACCTGAGCTTGTTGACGCTTTTTCGTAGCACTTTCCGATCTTGCTTTTTGTTTTTGGACTGGAACTCCTGTATTTACGATTGTCGGTACTGCATCTGCACGGAGTTGTTTTCTTTTGGGTGCAAAATTTAGAGATTCCCTCACTAAATTTCTTTCGAAGGAATCGAGAGTAAAGTGATCCTCACAAACAACCTTACTGCTGTTATACTTGAATGTTTCAAACTTCAACTTTCCATTCTTCAAATTGTTGATCCATATTCTATATAATTTTCTTTTCTCGGCACTTTTTTCTGGATCGGGAATTATAAAAAAAACTTTTCCCACACTTTCCTTTTTCATTTGTGCAGTTAAATGCTTGACACGACGGCATTTTGGATTACTTTTTTTACATAAAGTGTGATTGTCGAAGGTTAAAAAATTTTCCTCAGATGATGCTCTCAGTCGCAGTACCAAACCGACTTAGTGACGTCACGCGCTAATCGGAGGCTATCGGATTAAGACAATAACCCTAGAATAATTATCTATACCATCAATTCCTCCTGTAAAAAGAGTTACTTAAGATGGCTACACGCAAAGATTTTGATATTTCGGTACTTCAATGAGCCAAAACTCATTTATTATTGATTATTAATTACCCTTCGCGCTTTACTTATGTTCAGGAGAATACAAAGTTTTAGTAAAGTCAAACTTTACTGGAAGTTGGTCTTTTCCTTTAATTTAAATTCTGCATATGCGCATTTCGACAACTTATGTCTCTTCAGTGCAGATAAAACCTAAATGTTTGGAAGGCCATACACTCAAAGATATAAATAAACTGATAGAGAGCAAAGAAATTCTGCATATGCGCATTTCGACAACTTTTGTCTCTTTAGTGCAGATAAAATCTAAATGTTTGGAAGACCATAAACTCAAAGACGTGAAAATACTGATAGAGAGCATTCTGCCATTCACCAATATGATCTATATGTAAAGCCAAAATCGGCTAAGGAGTGAGATTTGCATGAGGGAGATACTCCTAAGTTTTCAATAAAATTTACCAAAATTAAAATATTGTCACTTTCCAAATAGAATCGGCTTTCGGGTCAGATGAACTTTTAATTGAATTTTCTAAGGAAATGTCTAGTTCTATTTGTTGCCTTTTGTTGTCTTTTTCTCCATCATTAGGTGGTCTTTTAGTTGTATTTTGTGGGTTACAAAAGTGAGCAAAGAAGGCTACCAAATATGGCCTTTTAAATATCTTTTGTACAGTATAAAAGATGAATTTTCATTCGGTGAATTTACATTTTATTTAAACTGTCACCAACGTGGATTGATTGATTGATTAGTTAGAGTTTAACGTCCAATGAGCAATATTTCAGCTATATCAGGACGAGAACAAGTTAATCAATGCAAAAAATTCTAAATAAAAGAAGACAGAAATAAAGGTGGAAGGGACAACCGGGGTAACGACTTTTGATTGCCATTGGAAAAAGGGAGCAATGGGTAGGGGCAGGAAATTCAGCCTTCCATACGACAACCTCTTTAGAGAAATACAGAAGGGGTCTTTATACTGCATGGAGTGGATATTTTTAGTCGATATCTTTGGTTAGACCACTGGAAGACAAAAGTAGTGAAAACATTGCAATGCATCTTGAAGAATTGTATCTAACAGAAGGTCCACCATTGATGTTGCATCAAGTGTCACAACCTTTTTGATTGCTCATCCTTTATATTAAATTGACCGAATGACACAATTTCTGAAAACTTAAATTCCTTTCTGGAATACAATATCAGTACGTGTTCGACCAACTAGCAGCAATTATTGCACCAATATGCAATAATTTTTTGTCTCTTTTCCTATGATTATAGCTACACCTACCAGAGCATTGTAACTTTTTGAGTTCTTTTTGACTAACCTCCATCCATTATACAGTTGAACTTCGTTGGCTCGAACACCAAAGCGACCGATGAAAACAGTTGAAGTAATAGGAGGGTTGGAGCCATCGAGGTCGAACTATGTTGAAACTTGAACAACGGGACTAGAAAAAGGGTTCGAGACATCCATGGTGTTCGAGTTATTGCAGTTCGAGCCATCGAAGTTCCACTGTAATAGTTACTGAAGGAACCCTTATTGTGATATTCACCCTTCTAAATAGCCATTTGACGTTCTTCTTAGCCTGTTTCCAACATACTCTGGTCAAGAACACTATTCCCCTACTTTCCAATGTCTTGCTCAATCACAGAAAATGTTGGCTGGAAAATGCAAGGAGAGCTTAAAAATTCATTTAAACGTGAAGGACAATTCCCAGTTGTGATGCTGCTTCACACAGCTCTCACATTCACATCATATCTCCTGCCTTCTGGTGTTTTGGGCTAGTGTCAAAAATTAAAATTCTGACTTCATCCCTTGCACTGTACTGATATAATACTGGCTAAACCTAGTGTTTGAACTTCAGTCATCAAGCTTAATGGGGATTCCCCATTCGCAGCCATGTGTATTGAATGTAAACACTAACATGCATGCATTGTTATGTTCATAACATGTGATTGCACACAATCTAGATTGATGAATCGATATCCATTCGGAAATGTATCCAGCACTTATCTAACTCTAAGTTTCACAGAAGGCCTTACAGTAGAACCACTTTCCTCGAAGAGTATACGTGAGATAAAAAAGTGGATTTCTACTTTTTGTATGTGATGTAGTCTTTCCCAATTTTCTAAGTTTAACACGCAGAGACCTCTTGGTTTCAATGATGTTATACGTTTTACAATTTGAAATGTAGGTCTGTCTGATTGTCTTTCATTGCGTGATTTTTGATGAAAGCCAACTAGTTTTCGAAATTTCCTGATGATTTCTTTTTTCTTCTCATATGTATAAAATTAAACAACAAATTTGGAAGGGAGACAACTAATTTACATCCCTTTCATTTTTCTTTTGGCAAATGTGGTTTGCCATTAAAATTAGCATTGAAAACGTGTCATAAAAACGATGTCATTTTATATTTTATTATCGGACATAATTGTTTTATATATGGTTTATCAACTCAGTTGAATTTGCAACTATAAAAGAATGGAATTAAAACCACTATTTTATCTGACTCTACCGGTGCACCTGATCTCACCCATGGTTTTATATTGGGTCCGTGTTGTTCATCTTTGTGTGTGAGTGTCTTCATTTTTCTTTCATTGCTGTACCCATGTTGTGTCTTTGTTTTTTTTCTGCCTTTATTTGTTTCTGGTGTTGCCATT
This sequence comes from Modiolus philippinarum, assembly GCA_002080025.1. Classification (NCBI taxonomy): domain Eukaryota; kingdom Metazoa; phylum Mollusca; class Bivalvia; order Mytilida; family Modiolidae; genus Modiolus; species Modiolus philippinarum. The sequence goes on along the minus strand of MJUU01065036.1, from coordinate 14,118 downwards.
GTCCTTGGATTGTTCGCTTTTAGATTGACGGTTCGGTTCTCACTTACTTTATCAAAACATTATTTCATGGCGACATGAGACAAACACCAATTTAATTGTTTATATTCGAAAAATCTTTAGCACGATCTTTATCATGATGGAAAAATATGTTGAAAAAAAGAACGGTAGACCACAAAATTTGCAGGTTAATACCAATAAATACCTATAATTCGTTCTGTAGATTTGTATCTTTACATGCTGCATTATCTGAGCAGTCGAATATCGACCAGCCGGAAGTTCTTTTTGAGTAAATTGTTAGTGTAATGCGTTCGAAGTTCAGATTTGATTTTGTTTTGATTAGAAGAGACCGAGGGGTGTATATTATAACCAAATAAATTGATACAATAATAACCGATCACTTCTGAGAAAGTAAAAATTAGCTTGTTTTTACAAAATAGCGATGAAATTATTTTGGGACCTGATGCGAAAAGTGAAAGTTTTCGCAAAGGTCATATTTTTTTTATAAAGAGCCTAAGCTTGCCTACTATGAGAAGCTTATGCACCGTTATATATGTATCTGTAATTTTGAAATGTACTAAAAAAAAAAATGCTTGAATTTTCATACGCCGGAATAACTTGGAACAATATTTTGCTTAAAAAAACAAGTATATAAAATTTTCTTTGGTGTCTTCCTTATACTATGTGTTTGTGTGTTTTATTTTTTATTTTTGTTTTGTTTTGGCTTTTTTTTTTTTGCTGAATTTTGCCTTTAGTGGAACTTCAGTATTTTGTTATTTCAACACATTGCCCCTCGAATTCCTCAATAATAGATACTATTTTTCAGATCATAGTACCGCCGTGCGCGGTCCCGGCTGAAGAATAGGCCCGCAGCATCCTCTGAGCTTGGAGTATGAGCCATCCTAACAGAGGACCCCGAGGGAACCCCGGGATATAGAAATAGGACCCAGTATCTCCGGCTTGCGGGGTGTGACCCCTCCTAAACGGAGGCTGACCCCGAGGGTCCCGGGATATAGAAATAGGACCCATTCCGTGGTTGTGCGGGATGAATAAATACACAACCCATCTTTCGGATGGGATGTAAACTCAGGTCCACGTGTTGGAAGAAATGCCACGCTTCCTGCACGTTAAAGAACCCTTGTAGCAAGCTCTTTTTGAGGTGATCCGTAGGTGATCGGCTACAAGGCTAAATTCCCCGCCCTTGACGATTTCACCCTACTTTTTAGTGGCAGTCAGAATTTCCCGTCCCATGGCCCTTTCCATACCCCAAAGTGATTATTTATCAACAAACTTGTTCTCGTCTTGATATAGCTGAAATATTGCTGAGTAGACGTTAAACAATATTCAATCAATCAATCAATCAGATCATAGTATACATCACATCATAGATCTACTGTCCTTTTTCAATTTAGAAAATATAAGGATTTGCCAGTCAGTGTTCTTGTTAGAGCATTAAATGTTTGGTTAAAAATTGATCTTTCTGTGTACATTAACTTTTAAACTTTCAACAAAGATGATAAAATAAATTATATCCCCTACTCATTACTATCAAGGTTTAGTCGGGGAACTTGTATATTGTTCATATAAAGCTGAGCACCATCACGCAAGTTTCATTTAGGTTAGGTCAAAGGTAAAGGTCACAGCGGTCAAAAGTCAAAATCTAGATTTTGCATACAGCTCGTTTATTACAATTCCAAGAGGCTTGATATTCTATATATACTTAGTAAATAAAAAGATTTAATGAAGCTTAAAACAAACTTATATTAACCTTAATTTCTAGTGTACATTGCTATTTTTTTTTTATTGTAGACATGACATTTCACAAACACATCTTGTTTTATTGTATTTTGGAATTAGTTATGTTTTTTCCACCCTCATTCAATTCTTTGTGTACTCATAAAAACGACTTTTAATGTGGGCCTCGATTAAGTATTTCTTGGCCATGACTTATTTATTTTTGAAGGAATCTTTTTTTCCATACTTATCTTTCACAATTCAGAGGAGCACAAAGCACGCCCTGTAGTAAAAAACAGGAAACAAGTTAAGCTAGAAGATGATGACCGACCTAAATGTATTCCATGCAATTGTCCTTATTCCATTCAATATGTAGTAATTGTATGTGTATATGTTGCCAATATTAGGCGTGATCTTTATTCTAATGATTGTCTTAAAGACTAATCTACAAACGTCGCTAGCGACAAAATCATCCAATTTTCAAAAGCGATCAACTTCTTTAATTAGATTTAAACGGATTTATCTTAAATTTTCTTATATTGTAACAGTTAAACTAACACTTCTTCTAATATGTTTTTAACATTTTAGACATATATTTTACTTGAATAAAGCGATATGGTTTTATATTGATATATTTATTTATTTATCATAATCGGATATATTTATTTATTTATCATAATCGTTCAATATGCCACGATAAAGCTGAAATATTGCTGAAGTTGGCGAAAATATCAATCAGTTCAGCTGGAAGACCAACTGCTAACAGAAGCTATAAAATCCCTGAATCGTCCAGAAGAGGTCGACGGCGAGGATGTATACTTTGGCAAATATAAAGAGAAAGCCTTGTCAGGGATAAAAGATAGTCAAATTAAGCTCCTGACAAGAAGAAACATAGAAATTATGATATACGAGGGATATGGACCGTAAATCTGAAGCTGCCCACAGTAACACGTACAACAGCAGCAACTTATGGCTATGTATCCTGCACCTCAAACAGAAGGAGATAACACTGCAGTTTACGCACAATTGTGATTCACAGATAAATAAATGATTTAAACAAATGCCTCATTGCTTGCGAATGCACATTGTTGACTTTTGAAGGTTCTGATAAAATTGATTCTAAATAGGACTGTGTTTCAAAACAAATATTTTTTAAAAAATGTTGTTTGATAATAGAAAAAGGGAAGGGTCTGTTTTAATTTAGTTAAGGTTTCCTTGCTTTTGGGTTCATCAATTTATTTATTTTTTTTGCCACTGTTAACATGTCTGGGTAGGGAAGCGTTCAAAATTCATTTAAAAGGGGGCTTTTGATCACCAAAAGTATTGATTTCTATCTATTTTTTTTAATCTATATGGACCCTTTGGTCTCAGACCCGATAGCATATAGCGAGGATGTATGCATATAAATGATTATAATTAAACGCGCTTTTGAATTAGCAAAGTTCGACGAAAATTCGTTGAGAAATAAAAAAGTTATTAACGTTTAAGTTCACCAATTTTATTTATTTTTTTTTTTTTTTTTGAAGTTAAAGACAAGCAGTTTGTTTTGATATAGTGCATTTTATTCTGGAACGGAGTTATTCCTATACTTCACTTATATTATAGCGAGCACAATAACTGAAAACTGAAGTGACTGTCCAATGATATAAAATTCGGACTTAATATGATGCTACGGATAACGGATAGCATGATCAGTTACAATTGAAGACGAATTTAATTCGTCTAAATTTGTGTCCCGAGTACAGTACGTATTCAAGATTGATTGAATGAATATTGTTTACCGTCTACTGAGCAATATTTCAGCTATATCAAGACGAGAATAAGTTTGTTTATAAACGTATTCAAGAAAATTTAACTTCCTGCAAAGTGATGTTAAAGTTCGGAAAATCTTCGATTGTGAATAGAATGCACTTAATCAGAACAAAATGCACAATGTTATAGAATGAATTTTTGCAGAGAAGGTGAAAATAATGTAACATAAAAGAGACAACAAAAGTCCGAATCGATCAAAGGGAGAGACCAGTAGGGAAAATCCGTATAACATTCGACTGAATCAGGGAAACAATCTAACACATAACATTTTTGGCAAGCCGTCAGATTCCCGACTTGGAATGGGCATTTTATTAATAAAATGGTGGGTTACACCAGGTTTGATGATGCATCAACCTCCCGCTTATATGACGACTAACTGTAACTTTTGTGTGCCCAGATCGTGTTAAATGTAAAACCCATAATATTGTCAAAACCTAGTTCTTTTTCTCACACAGGTAAAATGTTTTTGTCGTTCGATGTACAAGCCTTGTCTCGTACAGATAAAATACATTTGTATTTTGTCGCTCGGTGCACAAATCACACTAAAGTGGCTAAAAGAGAAACCTCAAAGAAGCCAAAACTTAAAGAAAACCGCCTTCAATAAAATTGGAAATTGGAATTGAATATTTATCAATCAGATCTGGATATCGTCCAATAAATTTCTTCAGAAAACTATTAATCTGCATTTTTTGAAGCCCTGATTTAAAAGTTTACGAATTAAAACATCTGTGTCGTTTCAATGAATCTTGATAGTGACTACATGCTCTAGCGTAACGGATTAATTGAGAAATATATACTACATACGCTGGGGAAGACGGAATATCAATGTCGAGTTGTTGAAAGTTTACAATATCATAATTGAAATCGTCTCTTTTGTCACAATTTCGTATGCTGAGGTTGCCGCTGCCGTCAAACTCCAAAAGTATATCTAAAAACGAAACAGAATGGTCAGTGTCTGTAGTCTCCTTTATTTCAAGTTCTGGGGATATATAAATGGAATATAGTCGGCAAATTTACTATTATTAAGCGACAAGACATCATCACTATATATCTGTATGAGTAATTAAAGGATCTATCCTCTTTAATTTTATTTTGTTTGACCAAATTCTACAAAACTTCTGTTTGGTAAGTGAACAAAAACAGTCGGCTAGGAGAGGAGCACAATTCGTACCCATTACAATGCCGACCGTCTGTTGGAATATCTTGCTGATCACCTGTTCTTCAGTGTAGTATCGTGTGTTACCCTTTGGTACTTTGTTAGTAAAATATGTAGATGTATATGCTAAGGCTTCATATTTAAAGCTCTGTCCTTTTTTGTAACGTTTACGTTTTATCTGCACCAAAGAGACATAAGTTGTTGAAATGCGCATATGCAGAAAATAAATTCAGAGTAACTTCGGTATTTAGTTATTTGTAATACATGCGTTCTTGATAAGATCAATCAAACGCCTTTACAATTTTGAATGGGTAAGTGTAGTAAAGAGAGTAGAAAAATCGAATGTTTTCAACGAGTGGATGGATCTCTGAAAGTGACCGGGTTTTCAAGTTGTTCAGAAGAGCATTTGAATTTTTGAATATCCACATATGATTGATGCTACTACGTGAATAAACAGTATCACAGTATTTTTGCTAGCCTTCTTTCTCAGCAGTCAAAGTTATTTTTAATCCAAAAAATTTCAAAATGGCAGCCAATGCCAGTGCTACTTAAAAACGGCGGGATATGGAAAATGGTCAAGATTGGATGCATTTTACATAAAGGTTGAAACTAAAGTGTAGAAACTATTTCCAGGTCTGAAAGTTTAAATGGAATAGTATAGAAACTATAAGAACAAGGAAGCCGGAAAAGATGCTCCAAATTGGATTTAATTTTACAAACAGGTATTAGGGAGCAACCATTTGATTTTTATTTGGGGGGGGGGGGGGGGGGGGGGCGGCATGGTCAAATTTAAAAAAAAAAAAACAAGGATGACTATGCGGGTTAAAAAAAAGGCAGGATGCAATTGATTTAAAACAACTTTAAAACAAATATGAATAGATTGGTATCCTTTTATCTTTAACTTTAAACAATACAAAAAAGTACGAAAAACAGAAAACAAAATGATAGGTTACTATCATGATCTATCATGCAGTACTTTCACAGTATAAGTTCATTATTATGTCTGTACCTCATGAAAAAGGAAATAAGAAATCGACACTGGGCTTGGCAAGAACTCTTTTGTTGAGCATTACCAAAGTATCTTTTTATTTTTGTCATTGAACTGGTATACGGGACCTTCTTATTTGTCGTTCCAGATGAGAGTTTAGCTTCGGATCTCCGTTTTTGCCCTTTGTTTACATTTTTTTTGGTTTTTTCCCTCATATTTGTTTTGGTACTTGTTGAAACCCCATATTTATTATCAAAATTATCTTTCAGTTTTTTTCATTTTATCATTTAATATTTCAACTTCTCCATATTCAAAGATCTCCTTAGAAACAACCAGCCCAGTTAGAACCAAACTAAGTGACAATGGTCTCAATGTAATAAATGTGAACTGACAGTCTCTGATAAATGTGCAAAAACCATTGTTTTTATGCTTTCAAAAATAATTTTTTAATTATTTTATCTGTGGCATCCCTTGTAGAACTGTAATTTGTCACTAAATTAACAGTTGACACTTTTCAAACAGTAATTAACTTTATAGAAATACGTTTTTATTGGATATGGAGCTATGCTATTTGCTATAGAAATAATTGTATTTTTTTCATTTACAGAAATTGCAGAACCGCATGAAGGCACTACGTGCCAAAAAAAAAATGCCACAAAAAGATTGATTGATTGAATATTGTTTAACGTCTACTCAGCAATATTTCAGCTATATCAAGACGAGAACAAGTTTGTTGATAAATAATCACTTTGGGGTATGGAAATGGCCATGGGACGGGAAATTCTGACTGCCACTGGAAAAGTAGGGTGAAATCGTCAAGGGCGGGGAATTTAGCCTTGTAGCCGATCACCTACGGACCACCCCAAAAAGAGCTTGCTACAAGGGTTCTTTAACGTGCAGGAAGCGTGGCATTTCTTCCAACACGTGGACCTGAGTTTACAACCCATCCGAAAGATGGGTTGTGTATTAATTAATCCCGCACAACCATGGAATGGGTCCTATTTCTATATCCCGGGACCCTCGGGGTCAGCCTCCGTTTAGGAGGGGTCACACCCCGCAAGCCGGAGATACTGGGTCCTATTTCTATATTCCGGGGTTCCCTCGGGGTCGCCACAAAAAGAAGAGGAGGCCTTGATAAAAGCCATGAGGCTGGATTTTATGTCCAGTGAACAAAGTAATTCTGAGGATGAAACAGTTCTGATAACCAAGCCAATACCCTGGTTATCAGAAGACTTTAAAATACCATGGAAAAACTCGACAAAAAGTATCAAAGAGACCTTAATACCCAGGGAAAAAAATAAGATAAAAAAGACAAGTTTGTAGGCCTACTGATAGGCCTTGTCCTACAAATACTCATGAATTGGCGTGCGTTTTTGCATAGACTATTTATATTGAATTCAAAAGGAAAGGGAGGTAACAAGTGATTTTATTTAAGAATTCAATCTTACATACAAAGGGATATAATTTGAATCTGTCAGTACATGTAATAGAATAATTAGTTTGAAAAAATGGTTACTTTTATTAGTTGTTTATGTACACAAACATTGAAGTAGAAAGCTGTTCATCTTTATCAAACACTAAATAAACATGAAACCTGGCAAAATACAAAGTATGATGCTAGGTTATTTATTTATTGAAATCTATGTAAACTGAACACCTGCATTAACAGAGCAAAACCAAAGGGGTTCACGAAAACATTACCCCTTTCTCTTTATCCTGGACAATGTAATAGGTGCTATATACATGTATGGAGAAGAACATCTTTACCTTCCAGAATGCATGATTTTATGAGAGTACACACTATGAATGCTGTAGACATGAATGTTATGTTTGTTATGTTTATATTTTGTAAACACATTGTGTCTTGGCTCATTCTCCTCTTAGATATTCCCTTTTCGCCCTGTCTCAGGACTTTTATTTGTGTATTCCTGGTTATTTATTTAAGGAATTTATTTGTCTATTATGTTTGATTTTTTACTTCCTTTCTTTCATAAAAAGTTTCTTAGTATTCCTTAAATTTAACATTTGAGTACATACCATTTGCAACCATTATCTTTGGAATAAAATAAAAAATACAAAAATATCTTGATTTTTATGGTCTTTGCTTCGATTGCATTTAAATGCAAATATTAAATACAAAAGATGTGTATACATATGCAGAATTTACTCTGTCTTTTGGATTTTATCAAAATATGATTGATGAGTGTCAATTCTAACATTGGTGCAAATATTTTTTATAACATCTCTTCACTAATGCCAAATCTCATCTGTTGGGTAACCCAAGTACATACATATTCTAGTACCCACAAATCTTGTGTCTTAACCTTTTCAGTTATAGATGGCATTTTGTCCGATGCAAGTTCTAATTAGCCCCCTACCGACAATAGCCGAAGGGGACTTTAGGTTTGCACTCCCTCCGTCCGTCTGTCAATCCCGCATCAGTTTTCCGCACCTTTTTCTAAACCGTTGCAGGTATTGTTCTCATATTTTGTAAGTTAGTCTACCTTCATGAGTTACAGGTCAAGTTAAGTTTGGTTCCGGTCAGCTGATTTTTGACGGAGTTTTGAGCCTTGGACTAAGAAAAAATATTTTACCATTTTTTGCTAGTGTAATAAAGCCTTGTTCTACCGGTAGGGGACTTGGTAATGCCCTGCAATGCGATCCACACTTGTTGATTACGTATACATTTCAATTTAGATCAGATTTACCTGGTTCAATTAATGAAAAAAAATTCTTCTTGAATATTCAAATTCATTTGCAATAAACATGGGATTAAAATTTGATGTTTTTCTTCATTAAATTTTGTTTAAATTTGATGCATTTTTTTCATTAAAATTTGATTAAAATTTGAGATTTTTTCTACATTAAATTTTGCTTAAATTTGATGTATTTTTTTTTCTTCATTAAATGCAATATAAATTTGAGTTTTTTCTTCGTTATACCCCCCACGAACGAAGTTTAGGGTATATAGGAATCACTCTGTCCGTCTGTTTGTCTGTCTGTGAAAGCAAACAATTTTCCGTAACAGTTTTCTCAGTAACTACTCATTACTGCAGCTTGAAATTTTGTATGCAAGTTTGACATGATGTCCCACACCACAAGTAGCGATTTCAGGATTGCCGGACATCTACTTCCTGTTTACCGACTTAGTTTATTTTCGAGATCTTTTGTCAATCATAAGAACTTTTTGTAACAGTTTTCTCAGTAACTACTCATCACTGCAAATTGAAATTTTGTATGCAAGTTTAACATGATGTCACATACCGCAAGTGGCGATTTCAGGATTGCCGGACATCTACTTCCTGTTTACAGACTTAGTTAATTTTCGAGATCTTTTGTCGATCTTAAGAACTTTTTGTAACAGTTTTCTCAGTAACTACTCATCACTGCAACTTGAAATTTTGTATGCAAGTTTTACATGATGTCCCATACTGCAAGTAGCGATTTCAGGATTGCCGGACATCTACTTCCTGTGTACCCACTTAAGTTAATTTTCGAGATCTTTTGTCAATCTTAAGAACTTTTCTAACAGTTTTCTCAGTAATTACTCATCACTGCAACTTGAAATTTTGCATGTAAGTTTAACATGATGTCCAGTAGCGATTTCAGGATTACCGGACATCTACTTCCTGTTTACCAACTTAGTTAATTTTTGAAATCTTTTGTCAATCGTAAGAACTTTTCGTAACAGTTTTCTCAGAAACTACTCATCACTGCAACTTGAAATTTTGTACCGTATGCAAGTTGAGAATGATGTCCCATACCACAAGTAGCGATTTCTGGATTGGCCGATATCTACTTCCTGTTTACGGATTTAGTTAATTTTTTAGATTTTTGTCCATCTTAGAAACTTTTCGTAACTTTTATCTCTGTAACTTCTCATCACTGCAAATTGAAATTTTGTATTCAAGTTTAGAATGATTTCCTTTACCGCAAGTGGCTATTTCAGGATTGTCAGACTTCTACTTCCTGTTTACTAAGTTAATTTTCGAGATCTTTTTATGCAAATCTCTCACAATATTTAGTACACAATAGAACTGTGCAACGATTGTATAACGCCTCTTTGTGTGGTAGTTGATAGGTATTTAAAAATTTGCTTTGACTATCGATTGATTGATTACAATAGACGTTTTCTCTAATAAGTAGTGTAACAATATCTTAAGAGAACTCTTTTATGAAATAATGAAAATGTTCCAGACCATCCACGGCCAAATTATCCAACAGCTTTTCTAAACTTTCATTCATGAAAAACCCTATAAATTTAAAAATTCCCATGGAAAACGATAGTTTGGAATACATGTGATCATCTGGTAATTATATTTTCCAGCAGCCTCGAGCAGTAAACGTGAATCCGTTGGTTGCATCTCTTGACTGCGTATGTGTTCTTTAATTTACAGAATGTGTACTACGCAAAAGCCTGTTAAGTAAAACGCCTAATGTATAATGAAGCTTTATAGTACTAGTAAGTTTCATTGTTAGCGGCTATCTTGCAACGGTCTGGATATTTTTATGCACATAAAAATGTTTAATTACTAAAAAATATTAAATCTTCTTTTTGAAATTGTTTTTCTTGGCTTCCATAACTTTTCTTCAATTATTTATCGTTCCTTTAATTGGCCACAATCTTGTTTTTACTTTTGCTATGTTTAATTTAATTGGACAGGTATTTTCTTACAGGTAAATGTTTACCTGTTTAGTGCTCACCTTTCTTTGTTACATTTCAAGATTGGTATGCACAGTGTCAATATGTTTTATTGTATCCGCTCGTCGACCATGAATATCAACATTTGTATTGTTTTTACCCACCCACCAATCCCATTATCATTTTTTTCAATTTTACTTGATTATGTGGATAGTTTTTACATGTTTGATAAATTAGTCAAAATTATTTTTATGACCAATATACATTTAACGTATCTATCTATTTTGTCACTGTTATTTCGTGCAAAGATCAATCAAAAGAATCTAATTAAAGTTTTTTATTTATTTATTTTAGATTCGTTTTCTTTGTTTTCATCGTATACAGGTGAAATATTTTTCATGCTCAATATATGGAATGCGGGACATCTCGGCACATTTCAAACTCGGCACATTGCAAATTCGGCACACTGCAAACTCGGCCTATGCCAACTCGGCACATAGATTAAAGATAAATATTATTGTGCATTTACTTCAGAATATTAGAGATATTCAATTAAGAAAATGATTTTAAATTGTAACAAAACAAGTGAACATTACACAAATAAAACTTAGTTCGGTATGAAAAGTACTCTATATTTGTTTTTCCTTTTGGAACAAAAATTATGGTGGAAATTCTGTTCCATAATAGTCCATGATGATACTTTAAATGTCTTCCAATATATTTTTAAGCAGCACTTTGCTCTTTTAGAACTAATTCTGCTGCCACTGCTTTGGTATAGTTCTAGTATTTGAATTATTATTCTTTTATAAATTGTAAAAAATAAACTTATTCTCATATCTTGCAACTCAATTTTAACATAAATGCAACCTCTAAAGGTGTTTAGTTGAAACAAGACTTTAAATGTAATTGATGTGGTTTCGATATCTTTTTAGGCAACTAGCTCTTCTACCTAAAAAAAAAACATCTTGATATTGTCAATGCCGTTTTAAGATGTCGCTGTAACAGGCATATTGACCTGTGGTTACTGCAAACCGAAATAAATATGCTTTAAAAATGAACATATTTGTGAAATAGTTGCTTGAAATTTTTCCAATCTCCTATGCGGATATCGTGGAGGCGGTGACAAAGTCAACATTTCATTATATATCTAAGTAACTTCAACTTTGATTTATTTATTCATTCATTTTCAGAAAGTTTTAATGAAACTCGGAATATGCGTTTGGCACATCAATATAAACTTCAAGTTGATAGTTATCATAAAAAAGAATAAATATCGATTTTTGTATATAGATTGTATCTCTAATCACCGCCTATGTAGGGGGTGTATGATTGAAATCGACTGATCTGATTGGTCAATGTCACGCCGGATAAGAGAATAGCAAATATACTTTCTGATATTTTGTTACAATAATGAGTAACAATAACAGCAAAAATATTTTGCTCCAAGTTTTACTATATTGTATTATTTGTTACCATTACAAGTATAATAATTTAGGTATAATAAAATGTTCATCCAAGATGGCATGATACATGAGAACAACCAAAATATGAGGGTCCTCATGGGGGGTCCTAGGAATCAAATAATCATTAAATTTTTGCCTTGGTAATTAAATAACCATTAAATTTTTACCTTGGTAATCAATAAATTTTTGGCTTAGTAATCAAATCAAAAACTATATAAAAACGAAAGCTAATAATCAAATAATCATTAAATAAATCCCCTCGTAATCAAATAATCATTTAAAAAAATGCCCTGATAATCAGGTAATCAAGAAACCCATGACGGGCCTCAAATACACTTAATTGGTTGCTCTTCTCAAATACAGAACAGTGAAACAAAACAAGAGGCTCTCAAGAGCCTTTATCGCTCACCTGGTCCTTGATTAACATAGACATTTTAAGTTAAAAAGCCAATATATTTTACGAAAGGATATGGAGTAAATGAACATGAGATCATAACACATATGTTAACTCCAACTGCAATAATTTTAATGAGCTGTATGGCCATTTCGGAAATAAATTCCTCATCAGCAGCACTAGAACCCAAACAAAGGAAATCCATAATTTCAAAAAATGTTAAAAATGCATAAAACTAAACGAAATCCGAATAATCAGTAATATCAAATATAGCTAAGGACAAAACTACGACAGAGGGATATACATGTATATAATTAAAATATAGTTCCAATATGCCTAATTAGTTTAAGGGGAGAAGACCGCTGTAAGTGTTCCTCATGGGGTCCAATGTTACACTGGTCAAATGTTAAACTATGTTCCCTGCTGGCAGCTATCTTGGATAAAGTGGGAACCTGAAAAAAAATTCTTTTCAGGGGTCCACATAAAGACTATTGTGGCCAAGTTTGGTGCCAGTTGGCTCAGTAGTTTCAGAGAAGAAGATCTTTGATTGTGTTTTCCCATAGGTCCAATGTTAAAACTATGTTTCCCGCTGGCGGCCATCTTGGTTATCGCACAGACCTGAAAAACACCTTTTTTGTAAGGGACCATCTAAGGACTATTGTGGCCAAGTTTGGTGCAAATTGGCTAAATAGTTTAAGAGAAGAAGATCTTTGAATGTGTTTTCCCATAGGGTCCAATGTTAAAACTATGTTTCCCGCTGGCGGCCATCTTGGATATCACAAGGACCTAAAAAACACCTTTTTTTGTAGGAGACCACCCAAGGACTATTGTGGCCAAGTTTGGTTCCATTTGGCCCAGTAGTTTCAGAGGGTAAGATCTTTAAATGAAAACTTTACGCCGGACGGACGGACACACAGTGATTGCAAAAGCTCACCCTGGCATTAGCCAGGTGACTTAAAAAGCACAATGTATTTGCTAACTCTTAAAATTGTGAGTCGAGAGGGCTTGAGTTTGATGTAGGCTTTTCACTAAACCATCATTATGGAAGCAATCATGAAAGAAGTTGTGCCTTTAAAATTGACATATATACTCCGTGGCACCTTAGTGTAGATGCAATAAAACATCCTGCCAATCCATTGTCTTTTACAGCAACCATTTGTTAGCGCACGTAAACATAACGACCAAAATATTTTACCTGTTAACAAAGAGTTCTATTTCCACAAGTACAATACAAATGCAATACATTATAATAATTTGGGCGCAGTTTAGTATAGTAACGACAGTACGCAGTAATAATTTGTGTAAGCTATGTAGTCTTCATTTTGTAGTGCTGATTCTTTATATGTGTATCTTCACCAGTCCACTGTTTACAGTATGCCCTACAGATATGTACCCACACTGTGATGACGTCACATAAAATCTACACAATTTCCATTCGACTCCATGTGACTGATTGCCATGCTTGCTGCTTGTGATAAATTTGTGTGTATTATTCCTTGTATTTCGCTGCCAACTACACCTTAGACACATAAAAGGTCCTTCGGTGAGTTGCTTATTATATATATATATTGCCTTATTGACCGTACCGGTCACTACAATTTCATATTGTAAGAGGGTTGATCCAAAAAGTTCGTAAACAATGCCCATAAAATCAATATACTTTATAGTAAAATTTAACTTGTAATTTTGAAAATGATGAGTAAAACTGACACTATATGTTAGAGGAAGTTGGATATATTTAACCAATATATATTGCAAGGGTTCCAGTGAGAATCATTTGCATTATTGAACAAATGCAAATTTGAACTAAAACATAAGGGTCACCTTTTTTGATGGCATTCTGTCAAACTGCATCATTGTTCAAATACCTATTAATTTTCAAGTTCAATGCCGCCGTGCGCGGTCCCGGCTGAAGAATAGGCCCGCAGCATC
>MJUU01065035.1:34274-48451 GCA_002080025.1 Modiolus philippinarum | reverse complement strand
AATTCCTGGGTCCCCCGCCGCTCATGCAATACCCTAGTATACTGTATATGAAATTGAAATATTTTCAAACATTCAGGGCAGTTCCAAAATTAAACATGTGGGGATACAAAAAGGATCGACCACTGCAGATGTTCCAACTTGACAAAGGTATTAGTCGAATTAACATTTGATATAATTTTCATGAAAATCTGTCAAAATTTGTTGCCATGAGAGCGCTTACAAGGTAAATATTTGGATAAAACATTGTCATTATTTTCGACAAATTCCCATAACTCCGTCAAAAAATATCGACCGAGGCTGATTTTCGAACTTGACCAAGGTATTAGTGATTTAAACATTTGCTATAAATTTCATGAGAATCCGTCAAATTTTGTAGGCATGAGAGCGCTTACAAGGTCAATTTTTGGCTAAAACTGTGTTGTTATTTTGGTCAAAGTCCAAAAACTCTGTCAAAAAGTCTCGACCGAAACTGATCTTCAAACTCGACCAAGGTATTAGTGATATAAACATTTGGTATAAATTTCATGAAAATCTGTAACAATTTGAAGCCATGAGAGCGCTTACAGGTCAAATTTTGGCTAAAACAGTGTCCTTATTTTCGTCAAAGTCCAATAACTCTGTCAAAAAATATCGACGAAGACTGATTTTCGAACTTAACTAAGGTATTAATGGTATAAACATTTGGTATAAATTTCATGAGAATCCGTCAAAATTTGTAGCCATGAGAGCGCTTACGAGGTTAATTTTTGGCTTAAACTGTGTCTTTATTTTCGTCAAAGTCCCATAACTCCATCAAAAAATATCGACCAAGGCTGATTTTCAAACTTAACCAAGGTATTAATGGTGAACATTTGGTACGAATTTCATGAAAATCCGTCAAAATTTGTAGGCATGAGAGCACTTACAAGGTCAATTTTTGGATAAAACAGAGTCATGACTTCGGACAAAGTCCCATAACTCCGTCAAAAACTATCGACCAAGACTGATTTTCGAACTTGACGAAGGTATTAGTGATATAAACATTTGGTATAAATTTCATGAAAATCCGTTATAATTTGTATGCATGAGAGCGCTTACAAGAAAGTGTGACGGACGGACGGAGGCCTGGCATTTCTATGTCCCCGCTCCACATTGCGGCGGGGGACAATAAAACTGGCTCTTTTAGGCCCATTTGACCCAATAAACATAAAATTCATATGCATTAGAGAAATATTGTTGTAATACTTTGAAAACAACTCTTCAAGAGGATTCCATTAAAAAGAACGTCTCTCTCACACAGCTGCTTTTCCCAATATCTTCCCTTAGAATTAACTCTGAAAAATTATTTTTAAAATCATTACAGAAAAAATCAATAAATGTCAAAGTCAAATTATCTCCCCTTAACAGGGACCCAGTATCATATTTCAAGATAATGTTCTATTTTTGTGTAAAGTGCCATCAAAATCCCTCCTATGGTTAAAGAGGAGATGCTTTTCCTGAATTGAAATCCTTCCAGTGATTTCAAAGGAGTTGCCCTTAAATCAAGGTAATCTGTGCAGATGGAATCAATGAAAATTTAAACTTTATTTATCTCTCCTTCCTGGTTTTGGTTGATTATTATATTCCATAAGCCACATCTCCATATAGTGTATTCCTTTGTGTTAAGTTTCACCGAAATCCTTCAAGTGGTTCAAGAGTAGTTGCATTAAGAGGTAATCTATGCAGGTAGAATCAAAGAGAAGTAAAGTAATATTTTCTCCCCTTTTTCATTTCTTATTTAGTCATGCACATCTCCATAAAGTGTCCTACCTTTGTGGAAAGTTTCATCAAAATCCTTTAAGAGGAGTTGCACTTACATTAGAAGTGTGGACGACAAACGGATGGACAGACGGACAAAATGATTTCTACATACCTGTGTATATACCCAATAATATTCATTTACAGGGCACAGATATACTTTCGCTAATGGAGCTGGATAATTCAATAAAAGCTAGACTTGTCATGGTTTATTATACCTGAATGATAATTGGTCTGTAACTTCTGACCTCTAAATCTCTGACATGTGATGGGTAGGATTCATATTCAAATGTCTTCATCATACAGTGTTTTGTCTCATTACAATAGGATTTCACCTGAAAAATCAACATGCTAAAATTCATTATGGGATAAAAACAACTTTCAAGGAAAGGTAATGTTTCAAATTTTATTGCCAATCAAGCTTGTGGAAAAGATAAATCACACATTATTCTTACGATCATTCTGTATACCAAAAATAAGTTCAGCTGATATGAGTAATGAAGGGATATAGAGTAAATGCAAATAAGACAAAGTCTCTACAAATACATGACAAAACCAGCAATGGAGCAACACTTTTATAATCAGGTGGTCAGAATAATTATTGAAAATTACAAAAAAGAAGTTTGCAGATGTTAATAATAATAAATTAACAGGATACCCAACATCCAACAGCAAAAATAAATCTGGCTCATTTAATTTTCTTGAAATTTTGTACAACAGTTCATGTACATGAATGGAAGAAACATGGTTAAATCAACATATTGTTTGGAAAGTTATCCTTATATAGATCTATATTGCAAATTAAGCAGCATTACTTCTGATCATCAACAAGTTTCAATTTGTTATAAAATCATATTGAATTAAAAACATAAAGCTGATTTTTTTAAGAGTAAAATTTTCCCATAGATTTTGTGTTACCCCTAAAATGTACTCTTACCAACTGTCTGTCATAAGAGTTGATTCCAAGATCATAAACTATAACCATTACAGTTGGTAAATATTTCCGACAAGACTTGATTACAGTCATGCTATAATCATAGTGACCTGATTTTATGGCAGTTCCTATCATAAGGTCATGTATGCCTTTCTGTGAATCTGTGTAAGAAATGGAATGTGTTTGATGAAAACCAAGATCTTCTAACAGCTCAGGATCTACTTTGAACTCTTCTGTGTTGGAGGTACGAATATTTTGTGGAATGTTTTTGATATTATTTATCTGTATGTGGGTTTGTGTAACTATTGAATGAAGGTTTGGAGAAGGGTTGCTAAGTAACCAGACTGACAGAGTTGTTGCTCCTAGAAACATAATTAGAATGTAGAAATGTTTCGTCTTCATTTGATCACGTATTTTACAGTTTAGTCGGAGGGATTTCAGTTTTTGTCTAAAACTAGATTTCATGGAGAAATCTTCCTCTTTTTCTTCATTCATTAGTTCCTTTGTGTTTTTCCATAAGTGTGACTAGCCAGGCTGTATGTATCCATCAATACAACAGAAGTCCATGTTTACCAGCTTCTCTCAAGCCATGATGCTCTACAAAATAAATAAATGTAATGAATTTAGCTATATACCATCAATCAACATGATTAAGGTTTCCCTGTTGCTTAGAAAATAAATTTGTTATTTGAGCAGATAAATGTTCAATTAACCTTTACAAATGATGATCAATATATAAATAATTTTTTTAAGGGCTACCAATAATTAACTATTGCAAGCAAATTATATATCAACTGACCTAATGGGACATTAGGCTCTAAAAAAGTAAAAGAGGTTCCTGGAGAAATAAGTGCAACTATGACTGAGTACCAGTAAATTATACTTAGTCTAATACTACAGCTGTGCCACTTTATGTAGGTAGTGTGTACAATTTATAATCAAACAAATCTGTCGATATGTTGGAGTTTATTTTTACTTGTGAACATGGGGTGATAATTATTCTAACACTTCTGCTTCTTGTTGATCATTATCTGTAAATTGTAAATTATGAAAATTGTATGACAAATGAGTGATAGTATAGGGTATACCTGTCAACCTTTAAAAACCCAAAGTAGAAAGGATCCCATTTCAAACAGGTAGTACCCAGCAATTTTTCCCAGCCTCCAGTGATTTTCCTCATTTGTCGTTTGTTTGTCAGGTGCATAATATAAAAAAAACTACATAATAATTGAAAGGTATTGAGAATTGAGATACACTGAAATAAAAAAAAAAAGATGGAATATTTTTGAATTGCAACGGGAATTCAATTGTAATACTGATTTTTGCATCACAATAAAAGTTGTATGGTTTGGAATTTATTTAATGAACATTTTCATTTTATAATTACATACATGACATATGGCAACCAAATTCCTCATTCTCTTCCATTTATATGAAACAAAACTAAAGCTGTCAGCTAAGCCAGACTAATCTAACAGAAATAAAGCCTTTCAGGAATGACTGTCAAAGTCAAGGATACCATGACCTAAATTTGGTACATAACACATTGCCTTCCCATGATGCATCTACATACCACAATTTGATAATCCAAGGAGCTATTGTATAAAAGTTCTGCTCTGGACACAAAATGCACATGGTTTTACTATCATACTACTAGAGGTCAGAGATCAAAGTCAAGGCCAAAGTGACCTAAATTTGGTACACTATGCATCACCTTACCATGATGGCAAATGCATAGATCTACATATTAAGTGTGATGTGCTACAGTACTAAAGTTCTGAACCTGACATGAAATGCATATGGTTTTACTATAATAAAGGTCAAAGGTCAAAGTCAAGGTCACAGTGACCTAAATTTGGTACACAACACATCACCTTCCCATGATGCATCTACATTGTACAATGTACATACATTGTACCAAGTTTGATAATCCAAAGTGCTATGGTATAAAAGTTCTGCTTCTGACACGAACTGTACATGGTTTTAATATCATAAAGGTCAAAGTCAAGGTCATAGTGACCTAAATTTGGTACGTGACACATCACCTTCCCTTGATGCATCTACATACCAAGTTTGATAATCCTAGGTGCTACAGTACAAAAGTTCTGCTCCGTACACAAAATGCACATGGTTTTATTATCAAAAAGGTCAAAGAACAAAGTCAAGGTCACAGTACATGACACATTGCCTTCCCATGATGCATCTAAATACCAAGTTTGATAATCCTAGGTGCCATGGTATATAAGTTCTGCTTCAGACACTAAATGTACATGGTTTTACTATAATAAAGGTCAAATTCAAGGTCAATGTGACCTAAGTTAAGTAGGCAACACATATATGCATGATGCCTTCACATGATGCATCTACATACCAAGTTTGATAATATTAAGTGCTACAGTACAAAAGTTCTGCTCTGGACACGAAATGTTTTTACTATCATAAAGGTCAAGGTCATAGTGACCTAAATTTGGTAAACCACATATTGCCTTCCCATGATACATCTACATACCAAGTTTGATATTTCTAGTTATAAAAGGCTATGGTAGTGTAAAAGCTTTGCTCTGGACATAAAATGTACATGCTTATACTATCATTAAGGATATAATCAAGGTCAGAGTGACCTAAATTTGGTACAAAACACATCGCCTTCCCATGATGCTTCTACATACCAAGTTTGATAATCCTTGGTGCTATGGTACAAAAGTTCTGCTCCTGACAGGCATGACAGGAAAAGGAACAGACGGACTGACAGAATGGTGATTCCTGTATAAAAATTAGAGCTTTGCTGTTATCAAGAGGGAGTATGTTGTACCCCGTAATATTTAATCCTTTAGAGCAAAAAGGCAAAACACACAGATTAAGTTTTTTTAAAATGTTCAGTAAAAAGACAGAATGCGGTCTCTGTGAATAAGGCTAAGCTCTCACAGGCATTTGTTGAACATCTGATAGAATACTGTTTCTGTGAATAAGGCTTATTTATCACAGGCATAATGCAAATGACAATCTACATGATCTACCGGGTAATCAATGGGGAAGTAATGCTAACATATGCGACAACTAGAGGGTGTCCTAACGACAGCTATCTCCGCACTCCCTGTTTGACACAGAAAACAGTTGTTTTACCACCTGAGCATATTTTTTCCCTCAATATTTTTGAAAGCAAGCTATTGACAAAAAGAACTTAAGGATATATGGTCGTTAGGCAGAATTCCAAAAAAATAAGTGGTCCTAGAGACTTTCAGGAAATTTACCAAGATTGGAATCAAATATTTTTTAAATCAAACTGATTAAAACATTTGTCCTAAACTAAACAAACAATTGAAGTATGGTTGCTAGGTAGAATTCCAAAAAATAAGTTGTTTTTGAGACTTACAGGAAATATACCAAAACAGGAATCAAATATTTTTGAAATCCAATTGATGAAAGTGTTTGTCCTAAATTAAAGAAACTATTTAAGTATGATAGCTAGGTAGAATTCCACAAAATAAGTGGTCTTTGAGACTTGCAGGAGATTTACGAAAATTGGAATCAAATATTTTTGAAATCCATTTGTCCACTCGTGATTGAAACAAATTCTAAAAGTGTCATTGCTAAGTAGAATTTCCAAAAAAAAGTGGTCTTTGAAACTTTCAGGAAATTTACCAAACATGGCATCGCATTTGAGAATTCTAATTATTCAAAATCTCATTTTCTATCAAACAATTGCTAAAATACATAATTAGAGGTTGTCGAAATGACAAAATCTCATTTTCTATCAAACAATTACTAAAATACATAATTATATGTTCAAATTAAAAAAAATATGAGTCTTTGACATTTTCAGGAAATTTACCAAAGTTGGAACCGGAATCATAATTCCGAAAGCCTATTGCAAATCTACAGACTATATGCAACAATTCTGCAAGATTTTATCCCTAAATCCAACAAGAGTTGTCAGAAGACAACATAGCTTGCAGACGATTCCAGAAACCTCAATGCACAATAAATTCGAAAGTAATAGAAAGCTTTCTTCACAAGAAAAGTCACATATCAAATATAAACACCCTATCACTAAACAACTTAGTTCTAGAAGCAAAGTTAAAATTTAAAAAAAAAAATTGCCCTCAGGACAAGGTCAAGGTCAAAATGTCTACAAATATGGTACCACAATAAACATGATAAAGCTCTTACCATAAAGAAGTTACATACAAAATATAAACACCCTACCACTAAAGGCCTACCTTCTAGAGGCAAGGTTACAGTTTTTTTACAAATTGCCCTCAGGACAAGGTCAAGGTCAAAATGTCTACAAGTATGGTGCCAGAAGAAAGCTCTCATCATAAATAAGTTACATACCAAATATGAACACCCTACAACTAAAAGCCTACCTTCTATAGGCAAGGTTAAAGTTTTTAAAAAAATTGCCCTCAGGGCAAGGTCAAAATGTCTACAGGTATGGTACCAGTACAAAGCTCTTATCATAAATAAGTTACATACCAAATATAAACACCCTACCACTAAAAGCCTACCTTCTAGAGGCAAGGTTAAAGTTTTCTGAAAATAGCCCTCAGGGCAAGGTCAGGGTCAAAATGTCTACAAGTATGGTACCAGAATAAAGCTCTCATCATAAGAAAGTTACATACCAAATATGAACACCCTACCACTAAAAGACTACCTTCTATAGGCAAGGTTAAAGTTTTTTGAAAATTGTCCTAAGGGCAAGGTCAAAATGTTTATAATTATAGTACCAGAAGAAAGCTCTCACCACAAGGAAGTCACATACCAAATATCAACATTCTAGTTATTCAGGTCTTTATTCCACAAGCAAGGTTAAAAGTTTTGCTGACGCCGATGCCGGGGGTATGACAATAGCTCTCGGGACATTCGTCCCGGCGAGCTAAAAATGTAGGAGGAGTTTGTGTCACATGCCAAATGTGTACAAATTGACATCTTCGTTCCTCTTGTTTGCACCAGGAGCAATATCAAAAATCTGAAAGCTTATTGCACATCTACAGACTATATGCAACAATTTTACAACAAAATTAAATCCCTAAATCAAAATTGTAGGAGGAATTTGAGTTACAAGAAAAGTGTGAGGGACAGACAGATGGAGTGCGGGGATAATAAGATAACAAGAGGCTCTCAAGAGCCTGTATCGTTCATCTGGACCATGGCTGACATAGAGAGATGAATGGCATTGCCAATAGGGTCCAGAGTTTAAACTATGCTCACTGCTGAGGCCACCTTGGAGAAGATCTTTGAATGAGTTTATCCAATAAAGTCCAATGTTAAAACTATGTTCTCCACTGGCGGCCACCTTGGATGAGGCACAGACCTGTTGGAAACCTTTATTTAGCAAGAACCATGTAAAGACCTTTGTGACTGAGTTATGTTCTAATTGGACTGGTAGTTTCTGAGAAGAAGGCCTTTCATAGGGTCCAATGTTAAAATTATGTTCCCCGCTGGGGGCTATCTTGGATGAGATACAGATCTGTCAGATACCTTTTTTGAAAGGGATCATCTAAGAACTATTGTGACTAAGTTTGGCTATAATGTGACTGGTATTTTCTGAGAAGAAGATCTTTGAATGTATTTTCCATAGGGCCAATGTTAAAACTATGTTCCCCGCTGGTGGCAATCTTGAATGAGGTACGGACCTGCTGGATACCATTTTTGGAAGGGACCATCTAAGGACCATTGTGACTAAGTTTGGTTATAATTGGATTGGTAGATCCTGAGAAGAAGATCTTTGAATGTCTTTTCCATAGTTCTATGTTCCCCACTGGTGGCCATCTAGGATAAGGGTCTGACCTGCTGGATACCTTCTTTGGATGGACCACCTAAGGACCATTGTGGCTAAGTTTGGTTTTAATTGGACTGGCAGTTTCTGAGAAGAATATCTTTGAATGAATTTTCCATAGGGTCCAATGTTAACTATGTTCCCTGCTGGCAGCCATCTTGGATGAGGTACGCCCCTGTCTGATACAATTTTTGGATGAGACCATCTAAAGACCAATGTGACTAAGTTTGCTTATAATTGGACCAGTAGTGAGAAGATGATCTTTGAATGTATTTTCCATAGGTTCAATGTTTAAACTATGTTCCCCACTGGGGGCCATCTTTGATGAGGTACAGACCTACCGTATACAATTTTTAAAGGGGACCACCAAAAGACTATTGTGACCAAGTTTGGTTCCGATTGGCTCAGTGGTTTCAGAAGATATCTTTAAATGAAAAGTTTACAACGGACGACAGATGGCAGGACAATGGACGACAGATGGAGGGACAACGAATGCAAGTGATGGCAAAAGTTCACCCTGGCAATGGCATAGCCAGGTAAGCTGAAAACTAAGCTTTTCCCCGAAAAATTGTTTTCAGATTTTCCTCAAAATTGAAGGGGAGTCAAGTCCAACTATGAGTATCAAAATGGTTAAAATTCCTGAAGGCAACCTCAAGTCATCTTACGACATAGTGTTAATTCTCAAAATATGCATTTTTTCATATAAAAACTAAGTTTTTTCCCAAAAATCATTTTCTGATTTTTCTCAAAAATGAAAAGGAGCTTCCTTTGGTTAAACCCAACTACATTTGTATGAGTAAAAAAATCATGTAAAGATCCCTGAAGGCAATCTCCAGTCATCATATGACATAGACCTAATTTTCAAAATATGCATTTTCCATATAAAATCTAAGTTTTCACACAAAAATTGGTTTGCAATTTTCCTATAAATCGAAAGGGACATTCCTTTGTTCATCTCCAGCACTGTGTATAATAAATATAAAAATCTGTGGAGGCATTCTTAAGTTATCATGCGACAATTAATTAAGCTAATTTTCAAAATATGCATTTTTTCAAATAAAAACAAAGTTTTCACCCAAAAACCGTTTTCGGATTTTTCTCAAAAATGAAAGAGAGCTTCCTTTGGTCAAGTTTAACTTTAAGTAAAAAAAGTCATAAAGATCCATGAAGGTAATCCTAAGTTATCATGCAACATAGAGCTAATTTTCAAAATATGCATTTTTTCATATAAAAGCTAAGTTTTCACCCAAAAACTGTTTTCTGATTTTTCTCAAAAATGAAAGGGAGCTTCCTTTGGTCAAGTCCAACTTTGAGTAAAAATACAATAAAGATCTGTACAGGCAATCTCCAGTTATTATGCAACATAGAAAATACTGACGGACAGACAGATTAAATGAGGGGTTCAGAAAGGGTTGTAAAGTCACCTGTAAAATAAAATCGTGTACATTTTCTCAAAATCTTGTTTTTGCCTTAATTTTAGCTCCACTATCGTGTAGTCCTTACAGAGCACTGAAATCATGTGATTCACAATTTGTAGGAGTTACTCGACAGGTATCGTCAAACATCCTATTTTTGACCCACTTCAGTATTCAGCCTAAGCGTGCTATTTCAACCAAAATATGACGTAACAATCGGTGCTTAGTAGGTCCAAAACAGGCTAATAGGAAGCAAAGCTTCCATATATTTTGGAAACTGCAATTTTGTTCCTAATACTATGAGTTGAAAAAATCCCTGCGTCGAGAGTTATCCCTCTTGGAAATATACGCAAATGGACATATCAATTTTTCAGAGAAGATTTCTAAAATATGTGTAAAAAATAAAGCATATGAATACGTTGTTTGATGGCCATTCAAACATGTTGATGGAAAAATCGAAATGAAGAAAACAGAATAAAAACAGTTTTACTGGGGAATGCTGGTACAAAACTAAAGAGATATAAAACCCTTCGGAATTCCACTGCATTGAAAAGGGTCATGATAATAACCGAGAAATTACGAATGAATATATGCAACCATGACAAAGATACACAGGCACTTGTTTCAGGGAGGGACTGATTTTTTTTATGAAACAAGTGCCTGTGCAAAGATAAAGCGATTCAATATCGTTACGCAAGAATTTTGAGTATATTTGTTTATACACTTAATTACAACTTATACACAGTCATGCAGTATAGACAAGATGCCAGGGAAGGTTTTGTCAGCAAAATAAATGCAGCTATGTCATGTATGTACAATGTAGTTACTTCGCGACTGTTGTTTTCACTGCTTAAATAAAGATTGCACAATCATTGACATTGCGACGACAAGTTGCTATTGAAGACGTGCATCCATTGCTCATAGCATACGTTCAGGACTGGCATTTATTCATTGAACGTATCCATACAATCTATTTACAGGGAATCCAATCACAAAATGAAGTCTTACCTTGATGCAGAGCCTTGACAATGCTCACTCCTTTGTCCCAAATTTTGACTCCTGCTTGGGGACTGCATCTTGTTATATACTGACGAATATTTGACCAAAAAATTTCCAAATGAAATGGCATTATGCTTTCCAATAACATAATGCTCAAATGATTGAGAAAATTCGTCAAAACAACAAGCGTCTGCTACCCAAGAAATATACTTCCAGGATCGATAACTGCAATAATCAAAAGGCTTGAAGTACTGTGACTGGGAGTTGCGTCAGGATGTAGCATGGCCTGATAAAATCTGTTGGAGTCATATATAAATATATGAAAATATGAACAAATTGTCACGACAAGAAAATGATTTTTCAGTGGACCTTGATCTTCAGTCATTATATTAGGACCTATTTTTTAATGATTATATGATCATTTTTTTTTATTTTCAATTTTATTTTATTGATATAAAATATTTGAAATTGAATCAATCAATAAAATACCAATACTTTTTTTTTATTAATGGCAGGAATGTCAGGGCAAGTGCATAATTTAAGGTCTAAAATTTGAGAATTGGAGGCAATGTAGAAATGTGTTATTCTCTGCATATAGTCAATTAGAAGCTTTATCTCTCTGATATAAACTAATAATACCAGTAACTGCTGGGAGAGGTTACTCAGTAGGGAAGAGTGGGGACGGGTATTGTTACACNGTATTTAGGTACAAACTAACAAATAAAATGGGTAACCTTAGGCATCCTACCCCATGTTCAGTGTATCTGGAAATTAGTGTCAAGGAATTAAGTCAGTATTATAAGAGCGGTGATAGCAAAAAAAATGGATAAAATAAAATTTGAAAAATGAATAAATAAACCTACCCCCCCCCCAAAAAAAAAACCAAAAAAACACACTTTAATGATATTAGCAAAGTTTAAGTTATTATCATTATTTCGCAACAAGCCCTTGTGTTCAGTGCAGAGAAAATTAAAATATTGGGAATCCAAAAATGCGAAAGATGTATGAAAGCTGATAAAATCATGTACGGACTTCTAAACACAAATTCATTTTTAGTTACGTTTCACAATCTTCAAATACTATATTTCTAGATGAATTGTGTCGTACTGTTTCGTCTTCATTGGCGGACAAGCCTGTTTACTTGATTTTTACCACAATAACAATAATCATAATTTGATCTTAACCTTTGAAGGGAAATTAACCCTTGTTACATATGAATTGTCCAATGCATGCAAATTTGACTGCAGTCTGGTCCGTTAATACCGCGGTTTGTCTGTTATAAATCGCCGTGGTGAATGGCACACAGGCACTTGTTTCAGAAAAAAAATACCCTGGAGGGTTTTTTTTTCTGAAACTAGCGCCTGTGGAATGGCACCACAGATGATAAAGTCTTCAAAAAGGGGTTCCAATGGAGTTCCGTAAAAAGGGGTTCCAGTCAATTTTTCTCCAGTTTTTATTGAGTGTGCCTAAATTTTGCATGAAATTTTTAAAGTTTTGCAGAAAAAATCACGGGGTCTATCCTGGAACACCTCTTTTGTGTGATCCAATATACAACCAAATTGCCCTGGCTTTCCTTTGAATGAAACCTTCTAAAATCGTATAGAAAAAAAAACAAGTGTAGACACAGAAATGTCTCGCCTGTATATGCATATCTTTACCAAAATAATTAGTCATGGCTACATGACAGGCACCAGACTGGCATGAGCACACCTAGATGTTACAAAAGAACAAATATGACGTCTGTTGGTGTTCCAGTTGAAGAGAAATGATCAAAGTCAATGGACCATGAAATTGAGGTCAAGGCTACATGACATGTACCAGACTGACATGCACCAACCTGGATGTAGCAACAGACCAAATATGATGATTCTAGGTATCATATCTACAGAGAAATAAGTATTACAGTAAAGAAATGTTCCGAGTCAATGAGCCATGAAATTGAGGTCAAGGCTACATGACAGGTGTCAGAATGGCATGTGCCTACCTTGATGTAGCATTAGACAAAATATGATGCCTGTAAGTGTTCTAGTTAAAAAGAAATGATCTAAGTCAATGTACCATGAAATTGAGGTCACGGCTACATGACAGTTGTCAGACTGGCATGCACCTACCTAGATGTAGCAATAGACCAAATATGATGACTCTAGGTATCATAGCTACAGAGAAATAAGTGTTACGGTAAAGAAATGTTCAAAGTAAATGAACCATGAAATTGAGGTCCAGGATACATGACAGGTGTCAGACTGGCAAGCACCCACCTAGATGTAGCAATAGACAAAATATAGTATGTCTATATATTACAGTGCCTCAGAAATTGACTTGAATGTAAAACTATGTCGCAAAATTTACAAAGTCACTGAACCGTGCAAATGAGGTCAGGGTCAAATGACAAGTGGCAGACTGGCATGCACCTACTAAGATACATCAATACACTTAATATTATGGTTCTATGTATTACATATCCAGAGAAATCAACTTGAATGTGAAACTATGTCGCAGATTTTCTAAGTTCACTGAACCATGCAATTGAGGTCAAGGCAACACGACTGCCATGTACCCATATAGTTCTCACTATAGACCAAATATGACAAGTCTAGGTATTATAGTTCCTGAGAAAAGGACTTGAATGTGAAACTATGTCGCAATGTTTATGTGCTTATTGAACCATAAAAACAAGGTCAAGGTCATCCATAATATATGCTGCTGGAAAGGTCATCACTTGGTGGTGCTGTGGACCAAAGATGATGTTTGTATGTATTACCCTTGAAAAGTTATGAAGGTTTTAGAAAAGAGTTTACGCCGCCGCCGGCGGATTGCTATACCTATGTCTCGCTTTCAGCGACTTTCATCGCAGGTGAGACAATAAACAGCTGCGCCAAGTCGCATGATACGTCCGTCGTCATCCTTCAAAACTTTAAAGTGATTTAGGTAAGGGGTTCTCAATTTAGAAGCACCTATAACTGCCTAATTAAGCTTGATATCTCTTTAAGAAATCAATCTGCAAAGTTAAAAGTGAGCTGATCAAAGTACTTATCAGTTAGCATGGTTAGAGCGCGACGTGTAATAAATTGCATTAAAATTGACAACAAAGTCCCATAACTCTTGCAAAAAAAATCAAAATTTCACGAAAAAGTATACAGACTGTAAGGTCATCACATCAAATACCTCTTAAAAGTTTGAAGTGAATTGGCCAAAGAGTTGTCAAGTTGGAGCGTCACGTGTAAAAAATTGCCTTAAAATTAACCAATCAAGTCCAATAACTCTTGCAAGAAAA